>JABUQX010109156.1:37500-45000 GCA_015478945.1 Trachelipus rathkii
CAATATAATTTGTGTATTTGAAAGTGAATTTAGTAAACAAATTAGTGTTGTGTATCTAATTACACTACTGTTGTGTATATAACTACAGTCATTAACAATTGTTATATTAATTTTGTGATAATTTAAATTTGATAGCCTAACCCTAGGCTAACATAGGTAAGAGATTTACTGTTTTCTGTGTCTGGGTTTATTTGGATTCTTAAATAGACTTTCTGTATTTAAATACAGTCTTTATTAATTGTTACTTTAATTTAGTGATAATTTAAATTAAATTAGGTTTTCCAGTCACAGACTACAGTTAAGCCTACCTTATAACTTTTATATATCCCTGGCCTAGGCTAAGCTAAATAAATTGTTTAAATTTTTAACCTATTTTAAAGAGAGTAGTTTATTTCTTTTTAGGCTTTAGTGATATTTAAACTGTAGTTGGTAAAATAATAGGTACAGGTTAGTAAGCTAATAATAATTTAAAGTATGTATGCTCTGTGTGATATCTGTGGGACTGTAAGAGGTGAATATGTGAATAGATGCCCTGCTTGTGATTTGAATGCAGAGAATGTGTTGTTAAGGAAGGAGATTGCAAGACTGAGTGAAAATGTGAATGGATTGAAAGAAGAAGTATTTGAGTTGAGAAAGGAGGGAAGTGTTAGGAAAAAAGTTAGTAGGGATGTCGAGGCAAGGAGGGAGCGGGATATAGGGGTAGACAGGAATAGTGATTCACCTAGGCAGGAAGATGAGAGGGAAAAGGATAAAGTAGTGTATAATAGGTCTGCAGATGAATATAGAGTTGTAGAAACTAGAAATAATAATTTAAAGATGAGGATCTCAAAAGTCAGTCAGCCTGTGACCTGCAGTAACAGGTTCGACTGTCTTCCAGATGGGGAGGGATCAGAGAGTGCCAATGGTAATGTTGAGTTTTCTGAAGGGAAGACTGATAAATTGCTAATTGGAGACTCTATGATACGATACCTAGATAGGACTTTTCAAAATAAGAATAAAAAGAAACGATTGAGAGTATGTTATCCAGGTGCCAGAGTGAGTGATATCGTGGATAGGATAGATAGAGAGATTGATTCTACAAATGTTGATTCAGATGTGATTGTGCATGTGGGTACAAATGATATAGGGCATAGAAGGTCAGAAGAATTAATAGCAGATTATAGGAGGTTGATTCAGAAGATGAAAGCTAGTGGAAGAAGGTGCATGATTTCTGGGATTTTACCTAGGTTAGGTGCAGGTCAGGAATGGGGAAGTAGGGCTTTAGGTGTAAATGAAAGGGTTAGGAAATTATGTTTTTCAGAAAATATTAGGTTTTTGGATTTGTGGAGAGAATTTCTGGATAAAGATCTTTTTGCAGCAGATGGAGTTCACTTGAGTCGTAAAGGTGTTGGGCTTTTCAGTACCAGTTTGGAGACTTGTTTAGCAAAAAACTAGGTAAAGTTGGGGGTGGTGGGCTAAATCTAGATACAAATAATAGCAATGGTAACTGTAATAGTGGGGAGATAAATAAAACTAATGTTGTTACAGGTTTAAATAATGATGATAGCAATAAAAATAACAGCATTTCGAGTATCAAATGTTTTTACACAAATGCTCATAGCCTTAGAAATAAAAAAAGATGAGCTGATTAGTTATACCATAAATGAGAATCTAGACATTATTTGCATAACTGAGGCATGGGTTAATGAAGAATTATATGGAGACTCCTTTCAGGAATATGAAATAGACGGATATTCACTTTATTTATACCAGCGTAGAGGAAAGAAGGGTGGTGGTGTGGCGCTTTATGTTAAAAGCAATATTCAATCTGTACTAATGACTGACTTTAAAATTAATCATGATATTGAATCAGTGTGGGTAGATATCCTTATATACAATAAATCATATAGAATAGGGGCATTTTATAGACCTCCTGGCCAGAGTCCAGAATTAGATGCTGAAATTGTGAAAGAAATTGAGACAGCATGCCACAGTAATGAAAAAGGTATAGTCATAATGGGTGATTTTAATTTTCCTGGCATTCATTGGGATTCCTTGTCTAATATGGACCATAGTAGTTCTGCATTCATAAATTGTATACTAGATAACTTTTTGACCCAGATGGTCCAAGAACCCACAAGATACGATGCACTATTAGACTTAATATTAACTAATGATGAAAGTATGGTGGATGAAGTTAGAGTTGAGGAGAATTTAGGACTTAGTGACCATAATATAATTAGATTTAATATGAATGTGATATCTGGGCCCAAATTGCAAGTTAATAAGGAAAAGATCATAGATTTCCGAAATGGCGATTTTACCAAATTTCGAGACATGCTTAGTATAACTGACTGGGATAAAGAGTTTAAAGACCAAAACTGTTTTATCATGTGGGAACATTTTAAACAAATTTTAATGAATATTCAGTCAGTATGTTTTAAAGATAAACCCATTAGGGTGGCGAAGAGAAAACCTGTTTGGTGGAATAGAGAGATAAGAGAGAAAATTAATGAAAAGCGCAGATGTTTTAAAATATTCAAGGGTAGTAATAGGGAAGATGATTTAGAAAATTATAGGAAAAATAGAAATGAACTTAACCAGTCAATAAGAAAGGCAAAGAGAGAGGCAGAAATTAATTTAGCAAGGAATAGTAATAAGAACCTGAAGAAGTTTTTTAGCTTTTATAAATTTAAAAGTAAGAATAGGACAATTGGTCCAATTAAAATTGATGAAAATTTAGTGAGTTCAGATAAGGAGTTGGTCAACATTTTCAATGCTTATTTTGCTTCAGTGTTTACAGAGGAAAGATTAGATAATAGTTTGGAGACTAATAGTTCTTGTATGCATGTAACAAATAGACTTACAGAATTTGAATTTGATGTAAAAGATATTAAACGTTTATTAGATCATATTGATCCAAGTAAAGCTGCAGGCCCTGATGGTATATATGGTAGAATTCTGAAAGAGGGTAGTATCAGCATTGCAAAGGCACTGTATTTGATTTTTAAGCGATCTATAACATTTGGTGAGGTACCAGATGACTGGAAAACAGCATATGTTGTGCCTATTTATAAGAAAGGTAGTAAGGAAGATTTGGGAAATTATAGGCCAGTTAGCTTAACATCTCTGGTTGTAAAGGTTCTGGAAAAGTTACTGAAAGGTCATATAGAGAAATATTTAGAAGATAACAAGGTATTGTATGACTCCCAGCATGGTTTCAGAAAGGGTAGGTCATGTCAGACAAACCTTTTAGAATTTATGGAATACATTACTGACTGCATTGACCGAGGAGATCCAGTTGATATTGTATATTTAGACTTTAGTAAAGCTTTTGATAAGGTTCCCCACATAAGGCTGATGAAAAAGTTATTGCAATGTGGGATAGGTGGAGTGGTACATGGTTGGATTAAAGAGTGGTTGCGAAATAGAAAACAGTGTGTACAACTAAATGGGAATAAATCATCATGGGAAATAGTGAAGAGTGGTGTCCCACAGGGTTCAGTGCTGGGGCCACTATTGTTCCTTATATAAATGATTTAGACCAGGGACTTAAATGCAAGGTTTCTAAGTTTGCAGATGATACTAAAGTGGCCACCTCAGTTAGGAATAGTGAAGGATGCATAAAGATTCAAAATAATCTTGATAAACTTCTTGGGTGGGCAGATAAGTGGCAAATGAATTTTAATAGTAAAAAGTGTAAGGTTCTTCACCTAGGTTACTCAAATAAAAGATTTAACTACGATATGAATGGGGATTGGCTTGAGTCTGTGGACCAAGAAAAAGATTTAGGTGTGATTATAAGCAGTAATTTGAAAGTAGCTAATCAGTGTTTGGAAGCTAGAAATAAAGCTAATAAGATGCTGGGCATAATAAATCACAATGTTGTTTACAAGAGCAAGGAAGTAATAAGTAAACTGTATAATAGCTATGTTAGGCCAGTAATAGAGTATTGTGCACAAGTTTGGGCCCTTTATTTAAAGAAAGACTTAGATATGCTAGAGAGAGTGCAACGTAGAGCAACAAGGATGATTTCTGGGTTTGAGGGTAAGAGCTATGAGGAGAGGCTGAAGGAGTTAGGAATGTTTTCTGTAGAAAGGCGATTTCTCAGAGGGGACATGATACAAGTCTACAAAATATTTACATCTATTGATAATACAGAGACCAATAAATTTTTCATAGTAGAACATGGACAGGTGACCAGGGGGCATAATAAGAAAATTAAAAAGAAAGCATGCCATCTTGATATAAGAAAGCATGCATTCAGTAATAGGGTTGTTAAATTTTGGAATAGTCTGCCAGAGGAGGTTGTTGAGTGTGACTCGATTGCAACATTTAAGAAAGGGTTAGATTCGTTTATGGATGGGTTGGGAATCATATAATATATTGACGAAGCCAAATTGGCGAGTTTTTAGTTGTGATATAGTTATAGTTAGATGGCATGTGTGACCATAACTTAGTTATTAATGCATGTGGATGGTTTGGGTATCATATTTATATATCATTAGTTTTGACTAAGCCAAATTGGTGGATTTGTAGTTACAACAAATTGACAAGCCCTAGGGTGCTTTGTGGATTTGCATGAGCATGTTTGGGTAGTGGGTTGACTGGGACAGTCTCGATAGGCCCATGTGGCTTTTTACTGTCTCTATATTCTTAATGTTTCTTAATGTTTCTTAATGAAGCATAAGGGAAGACTGCTTCATTTATTTCTCCCATCCTCTCAAGCATGTATAAACTACTATTCCAACGAGTCTGAACATCTTGCGTTACAGAAAGTTGAGGAACATTTAGTCTCATAATTCATAAATGAATACTATCCGCTATCCGCAAAAAAATTCATGCGGATGCGAATGCGGATGCGGATAGAGAAAAATGATGCGGATGCGGATATCCGCTACACCTCTAATATATATATATATATATATATATATATATATATATATATATATATATATATATATATATATATATATATATATATATATATATATATATATATATATATGTAAGTTATATATATATATATATATATATTAGGGATGGGCCGGATATCCGGCAACTATCCGGTATCCGGCCTATCCGGCCAAGTTTTTGACTATCCGGTATCCGGCCGGATATCATTGTTATCCGGCCGGATAACCGGATAATTACTTCCCTAGTAGGTTCTTCCTCGTTTGGGGAAATATTCCAAATAATTTGAAAAATTATATATATATATATATATATATATATATATATATATATATATATATATATATATATATATATATATATATATATATATATTTATATATTTATATATATATATATATATATATATATATATATATATATATATATATATATATATATATATAATGTATATATTTATATATAGATACAAATTTATATACACATATATATAATATATATATATATATATATATATATATAATATATAATAACTCTTCTATATATATATATATATATATGTATATATATATATATATATACATATATATATATATATACTTCTTCTTATATATATATATATGTAATATATAATATATATATATATATATGTATAACAATACATAAATAGAGGCAAAGTTATGTATTACGTGTATTACTGCATTACAGGTACCAATGTTATATTATTTTATTCATCATTTATGTTGACTGTACAATACAATTTATCTGAAATTTGGTGGTGACACGTTTCATAAATTATGGTAAAAATATGGTAATATTAAAATATTATAATAATATATTATAAAAATATTAAAATATATGGTAAAAAATATGATATTTATAATGGAATTAAGCTACCAAGACACATGTTAATGCAATTTTTACCACCATAATTTTATTCTCACGTTTAAGTATTGTAATTACTAAATAGTAATTACCACTGCTTATTTTAACGTGTTTAAGCATTGTATTATTTACCAGTATATATACGCACATTCTCAGAAATTTATAATAAAAAAAAACACGAATTTATTCTCAATGTTACCCGCCTTCAGTGATAAAATATAAAAATCAGAGCAAATGTCAGGGCACAAAACTTGATAAAATGCAATGTTGGAAATAAATATACGTCTGCTATTAAGAAAAAGTGGTGCTACGAATAAATGGTCAATATCGATTATAACTTTATAGGACAATCGAGAACTAAATATTATCGATATTGAGAATCGGTCGATTAATAGTAACACTCAATATCATTTATAATATTGATAAATTTTACATCAGAAATAAAAGAAACCTGTTTAAAACATGATCCTTTGAAGAAAGAAAAAAAAAAAAAAAAAAAAAACGATTTTTCGGTGTTGCTATCAAACGTACAAAGATGGCCAACGTGTAAAAATTTGTGGACTATAAATTTTGGCATTCCACTGAAACTCCACAATTTTTTTTGGTAGTCCTCTAACTGCGGAATGATATAGGCATTCCGCTAACTGCAATTCCACAACATTTTTCAAATTATCGCAATTGCAATTCCTCAATTTATTTTGGTATTCCGCAATTGCGGAATTGCGGACTTAAATTGCGGAACGTCCACCTCTGAGATATATATATATATATATATATATATATATATATATATATATATATATATATATATATATATATATATATATATATATATATATATATATATATATATATATATATATATACTATATATATATATATATATATATATATATATATATATATATATATATATATATATATATATATATATATATATATATATATATATATATGTCAGCCTCCAGATTAGATGTCCCATGTATGTAAAAAAAAAACTATGATAGCTACGTAAAAACTGAATACATTTTTGAAATCAGCGCACATTGTAATGGAGGAAAATGAAGAAGAAATAAAATAAAGTGAGATAAAAAAAGTAATAATAATAATAAATAGGTTTCATGTACGATAATTCTCTCGTTCCCCCAAATTTTCGCGTTCCAAAGTCATGAGTCCCCCAATATTTTCTTTTCAATGTTAAGGCGAACATACGCGCACGCGCGCACCACACACACACACACACACACACACACACACACACACACTCTATGATAGATAGATGTTCTAGAGAAATTAAATTTTTTTTGATGACCTGACCTGACCTAACCTAAACTATATGCAATTTTAATTTTTTTTTAATTTAACTTTTAATTTTTATTTTTTTAATTTTTAATTTTTGCCTTATTTTTAGTTTCCCCTAAAGTATTGAAAAGATATAAAGAAAACGTTTATTTTTTATGGGTATCATGTTTAAATTAAGTTTGGAAACGTACGATTATAATATTTTTTGGAGTTATTTATTAAAATTAATAATTATTAATTTTTTTTTTTAGTTCTTGCATTACAATGTACGCTGAATTCAAAAATATATTAAGTTTTTATGTAGATATAGTGTTTTTTTTTAGATACAGGGGGCACATAATATAGAGACGCATATATATATATATATATATATATATATATATATATATATATATATATATATATATATATATATATATA
>JABUQX010109156.1:50000-60890 GCA_015478945.1 Trachelipus rathkii
TAATAGCGGTTTCGTTACTACAAACCCTTAAATAAAGTATGAATATAATAATAATAATATAATAATTAAATTAATATATAAAATAATAATAATAATAATAATAATTAACTATAAAGATAATAATTATTATAAAAAAAAATTAAATTAATAATTAATATATAATATAATATTAATATTAATTATTATTAAAATAATATATATAATTAATTAATAATTAATAATATAATTAATAATAAATAATAACCACTTTCAATTTAAACAGTTTAGGTTTTAAGTATTAATTTTTATCATTATAAATTAATATTAAAATTAATTAATTCTCACTCACTATGAATGCGACGAGAATGAAATTAACGATATATATATTACCACAGTAGGTATTTCTTAGGTTCGAAGAGTCGCTATATATTATCATTAAATCTTATTTATAACCAATAGGATAAGAAGTTGACGTGAATCAATTTATACTCTAATGCTCAGAAAGCAAGCACCCTCATACCTGCTTTGCATCAACGCACTTTAGGATGTTAACTTAGTAAACATACTAGAAGTGCGAGTTAGGGTTCTGAAACCCAGATGTAGGGGTTACTTACTCTGCCCAATACGCTACTAGAAGTGGGTTTGTAGATTTATTTTGTATGCTCTTATATAAAATATAGCAGTTATTTATCTGATTTGTATGATGCTGGTGCATACTTTTGTTTTTATAAGAAGATTTTGTGAGATATTATATTAAGGTGGAGAAATCTTCTAAGTGGAGGAGTGAGTAATTATTATATTCATCACTTTAATCTCACATTATATATAATAACTCTGTAAATTAAGATTATTACATATATATATAATCGAAATTCCAACTGACGGTGAGCAATTTTTTTATTGTATGTCCTAGTTATATATATATATTCAAGATATAGTGAATATACATCGCTCTCTATCGGAAGGGGGAAAACTACCGGCAATTTTATAATCCTCCAAAAAGGATGTAGCCCGCCTAGTGGAACATTAAAGATTTCCTTACTTGCGCTACATATCTAATCATAAATTTACAAAAAATAAAAAAGTTACCTCTTGCGACTACTTGAAATAATTATATAAGTAGTTAAAATCTTTTTAACATGATATAAATATAATTTACAAATTTTATTGAAATGATTAATTTGCAGCTAAAGTAATCCATAATCTTCTCTAATGCTTTTTGACTATTTGCAAAATAAGGTCAAGTATCACAAAGATTGTCAAAAGATGTGTAATTTGATTGGAAACAATATATATCGGAGGTGTCTGTTGTCAAAGTCGCAACGTAGGTTGTCAATTATCAGTTCCTATTCTGCTCACTCAATTGTATTCCGTATACGGTTTTTTAGTTCTTTTTTTTATCTAGAAAAACATCTGTTTTCAAAGCTTTTGAACCATTTAAAGTCTTCACTTGGAAAGTTATTAAAATTTTTAATAGCAACTTTTACATGTTTGCTTTATCTAAAAAGTCTGATCCATTCCATTTTCCATAATGTACTTATAAGAATCAAGAGCTCCTTTTCCGAGAGGGAATAAAATCTATCTTCTATAAGAATAATATATATAATACTTGAAGTTCAGTATATATTTAGTCTCAAGATAGTTAAAAATAAAATTAGGATATAAATATAAGCTTTAAATGAGTTCCCTTTTTTCAAAATGCAATCACTGTGGGAAATGAGGTTCTTATAAATGATCTTTATAAAAGTGTATCACTAAATATAGCTCGATAAAAGTTGAAGCTGATTAAGTATAATAATGATTACAAACTAAACGAATAACCCTCTCCCTTATGATATAACTGAGATATTAATTATTAATGTTATTCAACTAATATATAATATACATACTTTTATACGCGCAGTCTATTTTTAATTTCCGTAAGTATTTAGGAAGCTAATTTTAACGATATCTTTCTTTCTCTTTACCTATCACAAATCATCATACGTTCTCAATTTCTTCCATTATTGGTGAGTTCATTACATGAGTTTCTATATATCTATATTTTCATAAATTATCTATTCGTATTCACTCACAGCTTTGTTTTATGAGAATTATTAACGTTGATCTGCATTATCCTAATTGAAAATTGAATTTTATCCAAAAAGAAACAATCTACGTGCGGCATTATAGGCTGGAAAACGTGAAAGCCCACACAACTAAGGATACTAACCAAACGAATAGGAATACTTAAAAGGGGGTGGTCAGATTACCCAACTATATCAATGCCAACAGGACCTACACTAGCCAATGAAAATAGTTACGGTCTGGTGTTCCTAAGCGAATTTTGGGATACTCTTAAGACTTTCATAATCGCGAAAATTTGTAACAAAGCACTCTTAACAATTACGCCCTCTACTCCAATGTTCACACAACAGTGTCCTTAGCAGTTTCCCTGTGAAAAGTTTAAATATTCCCACTTCTTTTATAGAGTTTTTGAGGAGAACAGTTTTGGGCAACACCGATTTCAAATACGTCCTCAAAATTTCATCTAATACAGAGCATCTCTGAAGGAGATTGTGATAAAAAGGTTGGAATTAGTGATAATATTTCTAAAGACTTCTTCTCCAACTTCTGGACATTGAGAAACTGACTGAGTCATTATCAAATTAATTTGATGTGCATAACAGTGTACATAATGTACATTTGGATAAACGTCTTTTAAAAATACGTTTACACCACTGACGTGTCACACTCATAACTGCGCACCCAATAACCATCAACTTCTCTCGAAAAGCAAATCTGTAAAAAATGAAAGTCAACTTTATTCTGGAAGCAGTTACGACGATAACCAAGGTATGGAAATTTATTACAATATTAATCCCAAACGAATATATTACGCTCAGGCGCTCATATTGACTTCTTCTCCGGCGGCGCTGTGAGTAAGCAACCGGTCATGGTTAGAATTCAAAAAGTCCCAAAATTCTTTCTTTTATATCCCTGGCCGCCCTCGCGTCATATTCCCTACAGCCATGATCCCATCCAAAAACTTAAATACAATTTTACTCAGCGCGCATATATTGAGAGACTAAATTCGAGAAAATTTCGATGCCATCAGTTGATATCTATTACTGGCATACGTTAAGGATTTTCCAATAAAATACTCCATGGCGGATTTTTATTTGCCTCTATAAAGCTAATGCCTATGAGTGAAATACACTCTTTTCTCATATATATGATCGCATCCTACATATTTCCCTAGAGAGCACAGCCAAAGTAACAACCCTCTTTTGATACTATTTTGTCATCCTTGTTCCTTGCAAGTTCTATTCGCGAGAAGATCAATCAGTTTCACGACACTCCCATTTTAGCGCTGACTTCTCCTATCATACATATGTATTGAGACTATCCGTTTAACACCACCGAACTTAATTCAGATCACTATGCCATTCCCTTTTTCACCTTTTTCTTCCAATCAGTAAGTTCCCAACACAGCTCGATATTTGCTTCAATTCTCATTTGTATCAATTCTCTCACACCTAGCACCACCCTAAAAATTATATGCATAGCAGTATTTTCTAATAACCTATTATTCTACCAACCACCAGTTTCCGCCTACTGGTACATTAATATCCGATAATTACCATACTCTCATGCTGGAACCGGCGAATCTTCGCAGAACTCAGAGCTTATTTCCCTTAGCATTTCACGAAAAGATTTAATTGCACCAGCCATCTTCTTACCGCTCACACTTTCTCTAATACACCCACATCGTCCGTTTCCTTTTCCATTCCACCTACAGGCCTAAAATATTTAAAATCAGATACTTGTTCCAGTTGACTACATTCAACATGATTTCACAATTGGCGTACCTCCTCAGCCATCACCGTCCGAACCCTTCGCTTAATTTCTACGTCAGGATGCCATTAAGCTTGCAAAGGTAAGCCACCTCAGGAACCAGGTTCTTTTTTACCATTATTGAGTATCTCTCGCCGCGTGTCCCAAACTTTCAACTTTCTTTTCAAGATTCCACCACAGACAAAATCAAAATCACAGCGTATCAATAGCAAGAACCCCTCCCTCTCTTCCATTCTCTTAGTCTAAACACCTCACCCTGTGACAAAACCACATTAACGTTTTCAAGCACCAATTCACCATAACCCATACATTAATTAAATAGCCATTATGCATTGAGAGACATAGACACATCCCTGACACACTCCATAATGTATGGATTAAATTAAAACTCTCCAATTCCTTTTTCATTCTTATACACCAACGACTGTTTACTTTCAAATACTACTTTAGATTCCATTAAGGAGCCTGCCACCACCCATAGATATTCCTTTCAACACCTGCCTAAAGCTTCCACTTTATCCTGTCATAGCGCTTGTTTCAAGGTTCACAAAAAACCTAAATACAATTTTGTTCTTCTTTCTCTCTCATTTGATCTACACTTCTTCCACCACTTCTAGATGCACTTTGGTTTCTTCCCAATCGTCCCTAGTTTACTTCGACGACTCTTTTTCAAACGAACAATATCAACACTAATAATCTTCCACAACAACTAATAAAGTTATTCCCCTATAGTTTTTTACAATTCCCCTTATCACCCTTACCCTTATACAAGGATACTATCCCACGCTCTCACTCCAGTCCATCGGAATTTACAGATATCTACCAAACGCTTTGTTACACATTTACAATCTCAACCTCCATTCTTAAATTATTTTACTCAGTAAGTCCATCTATACTTGCTGATTTACCATCTCAATTTAGTTTGTCTATCTATTATCTCCTCCCTACTAATTTTCTCATCCCAAAAATACCATCATCTCTTACACAATCAAGTTCCACACACATTACACTATCGACCTCTTCATCACTGCAATGTTAATGCAAGTTTTCCGAGGATATGTTTCCCGTCCACACTCTCTTTACGTCCATTTCTTCAGTCACGAAAGCACCACCCCTCTTCATTATTCTATGAAGATTTTCCCTTATTCTCCTTTGATAAACGTTTTGTACTTTCCTTCCAAAATAGGCTTCCATTCTCCCCATATGCAAGTCCCCATTCTGTCTTCAAAACTGTTTGTAATATTATCCGATGTCCTCTTTTTTTTACGCTACTTTTGCAACATTGAAGCCTTTCTCTTTTCCTCCATACATTTTTTCGATATACCTTTCCTTTCGAAATCTTCTATCATGTTGTTTTAGTTCACATTCAAACCAAGCCTTTTTTTTTATACTTTTTACTTTTAACTGCTTGCATCAACTTTCTTTCATTCCAACGCATCACTTAATTAACATTCTTACTTTTTTCTAAACTTTAACACCCCCACATACATCTCCTTTCCAAACAAAATCAATCATATCTCTTAACCTTCTACATACTCACTTTCTAAACTACACTAACTCTCATATACTTTTGGATGGTCTTGTGTTCAAATTATTTTACTTACATGCATACCTCTCTCTTCACAGAAATCAATCACCTTCCTACCATTTTCATTTTCTCTTGCAACTCCAAAGGTATTCCTCTTTTGATCACCTATCCAAACATTCAAGTCTCCCGAAGGAACTAATCTGAAGCCCTCGCTCACCCCGTCCAATACATCATCCAGATTGTCCCAGAAAGTCTCACTCACCTCAATATCACCCTCAGATGGACCACATGCTACAACCACAAATACCTTAAGCTTCTCAACCAAATTTTACCATTAGAAGTCTGATATTCACACATAAAAATCCCTCATAGTTCTGTGCCGCAAGTCACTCATCAGAATGAATCGCGATTCCTTTCCTTCTCCTCTCATTCCTCTCCACTTCAGCACACAAAAATTTCACCCCACACCAATCGTCTTCACCAATTCCTTTCATCTCTGCTTCAGTTACAGCAATCATATTTACACTTTCTAAACACATCCATCACCTCTATCCTCTTCTCCTTGCCAATTTTTCCTCTAACATTCCATGTACGAAGACATTTCATACAGTTTCGTCGAAAGACACAAGGTCGTTTTCGGCGATTATGAGCAGGCCGAAGCTGCATAAGCATTCTTATGGTATAAAGAATTGAGCTATTAGTTGGATTATCGTCACACCAATTCATGTAATGTAAGGTATGTCAGTTTACCCTGAGCTGATGTTGTGTTCGATGTTTTGTCCAAAGCATATATGGAAAATATTGAAGGAAACTAATTGAAACGCAGGAACAGTCAGTGGTAAATGGTTCGAATGTTCGGTTACTCCATTGATAATGTTGATGATGAAACTGGAGATTCACCAAGGTAAAAAAAAATAGAGGAAATCAAAAGGTGTTGAAGACTCTTTAATCATTGAGGAAGCAGTCCAGGATGCAGAAATGGAATTTTCAGAAAAAGAAAAAGAAACACAGTGAAAAAGAAGTGGAAGCTGAAAATATTAACGCTACCCTTGATATATCATTAAATGAAAGGTCATTAAGTTAGTCTGATAAGGTGAAGAAAAAAGAAAAGAAGAAGAACGAAGAAGAAGGAAGAGGATCTAGAAAGAAAACTTATTAATGTTAAAAAGACCCAGATTCTTCGACGAACAATGGATGAATAAGGAAAAGGTTTCCTGCAAGAAGAAAATAAATAAGTCTATGAATAATGAGAGACTAAAATATTTGGTTTTGTTTTTTCA
This sequence comes from Trachelipus rathkii, assembly GCA_015478945.1. Classification (NCBI taxonomy): domain Eukaryota; kingdom Metazoa; phylum Arthropoda; class Malacostraca; order Isopoda; family Trachelipodidae; genus Trachelipus; species Trachelipus rathkii. The sequence goes on from JABUQX010109156.1 coordinate 56,625, forward strand.
ATTATTATTCTGTTTCCCTCCTCCTTGATACGTACGAAACCTGCCCCTTGTGTAATATTACCAAAAAAAAAAAAAAATATTATAAAAGACAATAAAAAAAAAATAAAAAAAAAAAAAAAAAAAAAAAAAAAAAAAAAAAAAAAAAAAAAAAAAAAAAAAAAAAAAAAAAAAAAAAAAAAAAAAAAAAAAAAAAAGTGGTAGTGGGGTGTAACAATATAAACAAAACCTGGCTTTTGCCCGGATTATTGATATGGGAGTGTTTGGTGTGGTGGGTGGTCGGGTCTTGTGGTTATGTAATGTGTTTGGTGGTGTGGTTTGTTTGGTGCGGTGGGTAGTTGTCTGAGTGTTCTGGGTACGGGGAGGTGTATGTGTACGTGTGTTTTTGGGTCGCCTGCCTTTAGTTAGGCTGAAATGATATAAAAAATTTGTTATGTTTTATCTGATAGGAAGGGCCTTTTATTATGTAGGTACGGCGTGTATCCGGTTGGTAGTGCCTCTTCTAGGTAAATCGGTTATTGTAGGAGTTGCACGAGGTTTGGGGTTGGGGAGAGATTGTGGTTTGGTGGGTTTTTGAGCGGCTTATTAAATAGGCGGGGGAGAGCCATAGCTTATGCGTGTCGATTTTTCTGACTTTTCGGGAAATATGTTATGTTTTTGGATGGGTGAACATCTTTGTTTTCAAAATTTCTTTATACCTGTGATTTATAACTTCTTATTCCTTTCTATTTCTCTAAAAGGTTGTAAACTCCTAATTCTTTCCGACGAGTTCTCTCGTTCTCTCTGAATTGTTTATCATAATAACCATCCTTCCCTCAAACATAACAAAAAATCCTGTTTGGGGAAACCCATCAATCCCATCACGGTTGCTAGGCGGGCCTCAAAGGAAACTGGAGTTCTGTTATAGACTGCGTACCGACTATCGTTTTTGCTCTCTCATCGTTTACTCCAGTTATAGAGGAGTCTCATCTGCCCTTGTATGTAGTACTGCTCTCATATCTCGGGGGGTGCTGGTCTTTCAAAAGTCTTTAGACAGGACAGAGTGGCTAAAGGAATATAAATTTTCTGTATCCTTTTCCACTTCCACTTGACCTCTATCTTGTGCGCAGAGATGTCTAGAGCTTATTCTCTTTTCCTAATAGGTAGGTAGTCGGCAGGTCGTTCGAGGTGAAATTACCCACTCGCGTTCCACCACCTTTACCGACGCCTCGTATGCACACGCAGGCTGGTGTGTATGCTCAATCGACGTTTTGTTGTAGATATTGTCTTATCCGGCTAGTTTTGCTGCGGTGTCTCTTTCCTGCCACCTCTGTTCTGTGCGAACCTTCTTCCATCTCTCCCTCTAGTTTCCTACCTGATTTAATTCTTACTTCTTATCAAGCCTTCGCGTCTGTGCTCATCTCGGTATTTGCTCGGCTAGCGCGGATACTACTTTTGCGTGTAACACCTCCCTGAAAGGCTCCTGCCGCTGTCAGTGGTGTGAGGTCCTGCAGCATGGTTATATTAAACATACCACATCTTGTATCCAAGCATCTAAGTTTTATTAGATTCTATTATATTCTATTATATTCTATAATATTATTTTATTTATATCTATATATAATTATGATATAAATATATATAATTATATATATATATAATATATAAGTATATATTATATATATATAATATTAACTACTATTTTATATATATATATATATAATATATTTATATTAATTTATACTATATATATATATATAATATAATATATAATATATATATATCATATATTTATATATATATATATATATATATATATTATATATAGTATTCTATTTTTATATAAAATATAATATACTAGATAATATATTTATATATATAATATTATATCATATATGAAATCTTATACTCTACTATATATATATTATTTATATATCTATCATATACATGGGAGGTTATGGGGTGGGGGCAGGTAGGATGGCTACTAGATTTCACTACTGAACTTTTCCGCAATGAATTTCTTAAATCACAACAGTTTCATGATATTTATATTATTATATCTATATATATTATATAATATATATATTATATATATATTTATATTATATAAATTATATTATATATATATTATATAACTATATATATACTATATAATATTATATTATATTTATATATTTATATACTATATTTATTATATATATCATCATAATATATTATTATATATTATCTTATTATATATATATATATATATTTTCAAATATAACTATATATTTATTATATACAATATTTTTTATTGAGTAACTTGTTATGGAATGTAGGGAGGGATATGTACTGGATAATTGTTCATGTCCTATATAAATAACATTGTTTTGTCCAAAGAGAGATTAAATGAATTTGTAGTATTTTTTAAAAGATATTAGACTTAGATGATAATATTTTATTTGAGAATTTATAGATTTAATAGTAAGAATGGCTGATGGAGAATGTGAGATACGGACGTGGGACGGATGCTAATGATGTGTTCGATTGAATGGCCTGGAAATAGGGGTTGGCGTAAATATTAATAATATTATATGATAAGTATACTGAAATCGTGGCATACTTATAATTAAAGGTCTATGATTGAGAATCAATTATTCGTGATTGAACCAGTCATAATATCTTAGTGGTAGTTCATACTAATGTGTGATTTCAGTGGTTTTGAGGAATGTGTTAAGATATTTTAGTAATGTTGACTATTTGGATATAAAAAGGATCGGTATGATAATGGAAAATAACTTAGACCCAATATTAAGATGAATTTAAGTTTGAACTTTTAGAGGTACAATTAATATTCATAAATATTTAAGATATTGAAAGAGGAATGTGAATAGCACTAGATTGACAATTATTAGTAGGTATTCTAAAATAATTGAAAGTCGCACAGTTGTTCTTTAGATTGAAGTGTATTTTCAACTTTATAGCTATATTTCGATTTATCTAGTAAAATTTGAAATTATATGAATGTAATGTGTAAGAAGATATTGATGGAATTCTGATATCAAGTAGCAGCAGTGACTATTTAAAAACGATAATCCTTTACATGTGTAGTTATGAAAATCATGCTGGCACATGAACTTATTTAAATAGGCAAACAAAGCTTCTACTATGTTATTTCATTATATTTTGTGGATACCATGATATGTATTCGAGGCATGAAGATAGGGAATTTCGATTCTTGATTAAATAGGTGCATGGAGTGTGTTATTGTGTGGAAAATATCAAGATGATTAGAATGAACTTATATTTATTTGTAGCAGTTGATATGTATTAAATTTGAACATTGGATTTGATATTTTTTTATATTAGGAGCTTATGGGAATTTCAGAATTTAGATAGTGATAGGATCTATTGTAATGAAGAAATTTATAGGATTTATAACTTTGAAAAAGAAGATGAAGATTAGAAAGCTATATTGTTAAATCAAACAATATTAATATATTATATATTCTATATATATATATTATTGATCTATATATATATCTATATCTATTTATATTATTATATTTTACTTTATATATATATTTATATATATTATATTATAATTATCTATTCAGGTGGAATTACAGTTTCAAGTCCGCATGTGATAGTTCAGTAGAGCAGGATACCAGAATAGGTCGATAGAGGGGTGAGGAGGTCAAGAAATTAAGGAATGGGACACGTGACGATCAACCAAAAAGTTAGTAACCTTTTGGTCAAGAAATTCTTTTTGTGCAGTTGTCATTTTATTATAATCTATTGGTTTATAGAAACTAATAATTTTTATTTTTAAGTTTAGATTATTTATCTCTCTTTCAGTCGGTAAATATTTTCTTCTTTTAAAAATTAAATTAAACTGTAAATACCAATGATAACGTTAATAATATTTCAATTGATTTCTATTACGACATGATTTGGATTTATCTCCATTATAATTTAATTAATTACATTGATTAATAATAGGCCATATAATAGCTTTGTGTGAACAAAATATATATAATTATATTATATTTATTATATATTATATATCATATATATATATATTCTAATTATTATATTATATATATATTTATTATTATATATATACTATATATTCAAATATTTATATATATATATCAAATTATATAATTATATATATATATTAATCATACATTATATTCTATAAATATATATATTTATTCATACTTATTTATTATATATATATATAAATATATATTATATATAGTATATCTTATTTTATATTATATATATACATATTATAATATATATATA
>JABUQX010109157.1:0-5000 GCA_015478945.1 Trachelipus rathkii
ATCTATTAGTATTTTTGTTTGAAATTAATTTATTTTTTGCACATAAAAAATGCAGCTCACTACTATCTTTATTGTAAATATAAGACATTACCATAAATATCTTTACTAGCATCAGTAAATGCTATAATATTATATGAAGAAGCATGATCCCCAATAAATCTTTTTAATTCAGGTTTTTTGCTTTTATTATATTGTGAGCAAATATTTTTATATTCTTTTAGTAAATTACTATCTAATTTTTTGTCCCAAGTTATATCTTTATTATTTTGTAGTTTATGTAAAAATAATTTTGCTCTATTCTTCCCAGGAAGCCCAATATTTAGTGGATCAAATAGACCATTTATAGTAGATAAAATAGATCTCAAAGTGTTTGCTTTAGGATCCATTTCATTATTTTTATTATACAAGGTATCACTATGAGTATCCCACATCATTCCCAATAGTTTTACGTGATCATTTATAGGCTCATCCACACTACTATTATTGTCTAACTCACTATAATTTAATTTTTTAAACTCTGGTGAATTACTATGAAATTGTTGCAAATTGAACCCATAATTGTTAAATATTACATGAGACCTATGATAAGCAAGAATAATTTCACTTTCAGAAGATGAAGAATAACCTAAGTTATCCATATAAGACAGGTTATACAAAATCTTCCTAAGTTCACATTCAAACTCATCACAAGTATGAACATGCAATATTAATATTATGTAAAGTGCTACCATGAGAATGGAAGGGCTACATCTAATACCAAACGGAAGTCGCATTAATTTATAAGAAACAATACTAAAATCATTTTCTTTTATATTTTTGAACCACAAAAAATGGAATCTTTCAGTATCCTCAAAAGGCAATTTAATATTGAGAAAGGCTCTCTCCAAATCGAATACCAGCAGATACTGATTGAACCTAAGTAGTGTTAATGCGATATCCAATCTATTATTTAAATTAGGTCCTGGTAAGCTAACATTATTATGTGATAAATTAGTTTTTTGGGTTTTATCACATAGGTTCGACAAATATACAATTCTGCATTTTGTCGTTTCTACATGATCTCTGAATACTGCATTATGAGCTAAAAATGAAACATTATTATTATTTTTTACTGTATTTATTTCAACAGGTTGAATGATACCTTGGTTAAGTTGGTCAAAAATGACATTATTATATGCTTCTAATTTTAGAGGCTCTTTTTTATATTTTTTAAGTATTGATTTCAATACAGAATTAGCCAAATAAAAATTATTTGGCAAAAATTTTATTAATTTATTATTCCATAAACAAGGCATAATCAATCGACCTGTATCCATATCTACATGTGTATTTGTAATTAAGTGTTTTATAAGTTCTATGTTTAGCTCTGAGAATTTTTTAGGACATTCAAAATTATCGTAATTTAATAAATCATTTAAATTTTTATTTACTAGATCATCATCCAATTCTATGCTAGTATTATTATTTTGAACTAGAGATGAAATAGAGTAATCCATTTCTAGTCATTCCATCTTATTTTCTATTTTGACATTTTTTGCGAGCAAATCGGCTTGTTCTGTGAATTTCTTTATATACTTCAAATATGGCAAATTTTTTATTAATTTATTTAAGTCCCCAGCTAATAAGATTCCTAAAGAAGTGTAATATAACAGTGAACTGTTGTTTGTTAACCCAAAAGAACATGCATTTATTGGTAATATGTGGGCTCCATTCACACCTAATAGTATATGGATTTCCCTATTATTCTTATTTCTTAGGTGCTTATCAGCTAAAGGTATTTTATGTTCTTCAAATGCTTTTACAATTTGAGGGGAAGGTATATTCACTCTGGTTTGTATTGAAGGGACTACAGCTGCTACAATACTGTTATTTTTATTATTTATTTTTATATCAACTTCTATAATAGAAGTTTTGTAATATTTGCTTTCATTGAAACCTTTTACATTAAGCATTATTTCAGACTGTACAACTTTATATTTAATTTTTTGTGCTACTGTTTGTGATATAAAATTTATTTCAGACCCAGAATCGTATAAAACCCGCAAGTCTTGGTTGTTATTGTTTTTATTTATACAAGTTGTGGTGAAGGTAGGAAGAGTTATGTTTTGAGTGCTGGTTACATTTAAGGAACTTAATAACAAACAATTTGCTACTTGTTCTGAAGAAGGGTTATCTACAGGTGTAACATTTAGTTCAACAACATTGGTTGATGTCTCTGCTTGTGCATTATTTTTATTTTTATTGTTTTTTGGTTTTTGAGTTGGATTAGGTCCACTTTGTTTTTTATAATACATAAAAATGCTGAGTGCCATGAGTTACAATTTCTACATTTAGCATTAAATTTAAACCTACAGTTTTCAATTTTATGATTCAAGTACCCACATTTAATACAACCTCCCAATTCTTTGATTTTTTGCAATTTGGATTCAGGTGTTTTGAAAGTTGGGCAACTATACAATTTATGGTCCATACAATCTGATGTTTGTAATGTTTGACAAATGGAACAACCCACCCTTTTTGTTGTTTCAGTATTTGTTTTTTGTTTTTGATTCACATCAATATTAGTAGCTAAAGCTACTGTTTTTTTCTCAACTTGTGATGTAGTTTTAGTAGTGTATGTATTTGCATTTGTTTTTGTATTTACTAACCCACTCTTCCCAATTCTATTATGAACTTCAAATGCATTATTTAAAATTTCATCTAAATTTGGATATGTATTATTTGTAATGTTTATATATTGGGTTTGATATATTTCAGGCAAACTATTCCACAAAAAATATTGGCAAATCACTTTACTATTTATTTTTAAACTATCTATTTGGCTTTCTATTAATTTAGCTTCACTTATCCATGTGTAAAAGTCATTTGTTAATTTTAATTTTAAAAGTTTTTCAATAACTGAATATTGTTGTAAAGTTTTATTACTGAAGGCACATTTAAGCAAATTTTTCGCCATATCATAATCCATATCTGCTAAAGGGCTTTTTTGTATTAAAATTTTTGCTGGACCTTTGAGTTGTTTCATTAGACAAGAATGTTTAGCAAATTTATTGTATTTCTCTCTATCCATTATTTCTTCAAAGTTTTTTATGAACCTATCAAAGTCTTCAGGTTTTCCATCAAATTCAGGAAGCTGAAGTTCGGGTCTTTTTAAACCAGAAAAACCAGTTTCAATATGAGCATTATTTGAGGAAATATTTTGTACAGGGGTTATTTTATTTTCAAGCTCACTTATGAGAGATGAAATGCTGAGGGCATAAAATTCATTTTTTTCGCAAATTTTATCTGCGCTTTCAAATGTGAATTCATCGCAGTCAGCATATTTATTTATTATTTCATTGTCCAACTCTGAAATTTCATCTAGGTTTGTTTTTAATCTATGTATGAGACCCTTTATTTCGTCATGTGTATATAAAGTTATACTAGCTAGGATTTTATTAACTAATTTGGTAATAATGGACCTCTTGGTTCCTCGTCTTTTAACGAGAGTCAAAACTTGTTGAAATAATGAGGTTGGGCTTGCCCCATCACTAATCATTTCTTCAACAATTTTTAACTCTACATTTGGGTCCACTACATCCATATTAAAAATAACCTATCTAAAATGTTTTAATATTGTAAATAATTTTTTTTTTTTTTTTTTTTTTTTTTTTTTTTTTTTTTTTTTTTTTTTTTATAGTATTGTATATTGTCAGTCTCGATAGGCCTCTGTGGCTTCATCTCAAATTTTTTTCCTATAAGTTTAATATTTAAATAATGATAGTCAATAACTTTACATAGTATATCACTATACAGTACATAATTTTATGTTTTTTTTTTTTTTTTTTTGTTATAATATGTTGTCAGTCTCAATAGGCCTATGTGGCTTCAACTAAAATTTATTTATTAATAAATATATTTATACTGAATATATAGTATATGGTACATATTTTTTGTGCCTATATTTTTTTTATACAGGCTTATTGTTTTTATATGCTTAATAGGTAGTAATATTTATAATAAATATACACAGTATTATTATACAGTACATAAGTATACCTACTAAATATACAGTATATATATTTTATTTATTTATTTATTTATTTTATTTTTTTTATATTTTTTTTATATATATTTTTTTTTATTATTAATGTTTACAGTTTTAATGCAGTAATAGGCCCTATATATTTTTCTAAGACCATATACCAGACAGAAGGAACTCAGCAATTACTTGGCGTGAAAGGACCATCCTGTCCACTGCGCCATAACAGAAAATTTATGCATGAAAATTAATGAAGAAAATAATTTAGAGAAGGGGAGAATTCAAAGAAGTTTTAGTTTTAAAATTTACTATATAAAATTTTAAATGTATAAATATTTACATTGAATTTAAGGGAGATATTTTTAATTAAAATTATTTATTTATAGGAAATTTTTATATAAGGGGGAATAGAATCTCTTCTCTAACTTGCTGATTTCCTTCTTTCTGTTGACCAAATTGCTTCCTGTCAAATCCAGAGCCAATCCTTTTCTGAAAGGATAGGATTTTATAGACTCTTCTATATTATTATTATTATTATTATTATTATTATTATTATTATTATTATTATTATTATTATTATTATTATTATTATTATTATTATTATTATTACTTTTATTATTATTATTATTATTAAAAATGAAATTCAAATTTATTCATTTATTCACTCTATAGTTATAGTTTAAAGCAAATTGGTTAATATTTAATAATTAGATCCCCTTTCACCCTCTAATTCATTTATACAAATGAATGTGAGACCAAGATTGGATTAGTCAGCATACAAAACCCAAGTCTGTAAAATTTTCTCACCTTTGGTTTAAGAGTTTCCAAGTAGGAAACTGAATTGCACTTCTGTATGGATAAAGATGGTCAAACAAAAAATAATAAGGCCCTCTTCTAGGCTGGCCTGTTGTATGAATCTACTTGGCCTTCTTCACTGCATGAAGTAGTATGTCTTAGGCCAGATTTTCTTTTTGTATAT
>JABUQX010109157.1:17500-20460 GCA_015478945.1 Trachelipus rathkii
AAAAAAAAAAAAATGGTGGTTGGAACAAAAGATGGCCGGCTCGGCTTTTTAATTGCACAGACTCTGTCAGAAATTTTTAATCAAGCGAAACATTGTCTGACTTAATAAATTTGAAAATGCAAACTGAGGATGCTTTATTCGTGTTCTTTGAAACGATATTGCTAACACAACACAATGGAATGAACGTTCCAGTGACGGGCATCAACACATGCCTTTCAAGCTGTTGGCTTCGAATACAATTGCCGCACCTAGCCCTGACGAATATTATGGATGAAAATGTACGTACGTTCTACTTTATTAGCTTTCTGGTTGCGTCCTTTATAAATCACCCTGTATAAAGGAAATTCGTTTCATCCCAAAAAACTCAATCAATTTTACTCCCACTATAAATCACCAAACCACTTTTGACAAAATAAGAATTTTCTTTACTCGGACATTGGTTTTAACCCGGTGATCGTTGGAGCTATCATTTCCAAGAACATTATTCTTTCAACTTAGGGAAAGATTTCAGAACTATATATATATATATATATATATATATATATATATATATAACTATATATAACTATAAATATTTATATATATATATATATATATATATATATATATATATATATATATATATATATATATATATATATATATATATATATATATATATATATATATATTTCATGGTGCAGAGAATTTTTTTTTTTTTTTTTTTTTTTTTTATATATTGTTATTATATGATACTAACAATAAATTTCAGTGGGAATAAACAGGATAAAAAAATTTAAATACAAAAAAAAAAATTTTTAATAATATCGTACTTTTTTACTCATCGTACGTTTGGCAGCGCCCGGGACACAGCGACGTCTCGGGATATTTTCTGTAGTGCAAAAATCTTACCCGAAAAAAAGAGAAACATTGTTACGGCAAAGTAGATCCATGTAGGTTTAGGTCGAAATTTACTGCATCGTCGATCCATATAGGTTAGGTTGCGGTTTACTGCCCTCTAAGTTCAGGTTATGATATGTTTTGTTATGTATACACAAACTATATATGAAAAAACAAAACAATACGGAACGTATTTTCCCCAAAAACATTATTTTTACACCTTACCTTAAATTCTTTCACGTATTAGCACTAAAATGCGTTTTTCTTTCACGCAACACACAAAATGATCGTTTTTGCTTACTACATTATTATTAATTTTAATATTTTCAAATTTCGTATCTTTCTCGTTCCCATCTTAATTAATTGCTAGTATCATATACTACTAATATATGAAAAAAAAAAAAAAAAAAAACTTCACATTTTTCTGCACCATGAAACTCATAAGGACATATTATATATATATATATATATATATATATATATATATATATATATATATATATATATATATATATATATATATATATATATATATATATAACATATAACAGATCCCATATAACATATAACATATATAAACGTCCTCCCCCAGGAAGGTCATGGCCTTCTAGGAAAACCACGACCTGTCAGTGGGACCCATCGAGAAAGGTCCTTGGGGTTACACGGGCCTAACGGCTAAATCCGCTGGCTGGCCAGGCCTATCGCGGATGCCGGGAAGTTTCCCCACTAGTAGCAAAGCACGCTACCAATGTACTCATTAACGTCTGAGTGAGACGAAGCTAGAGTTAATAGAGAATACTCAGATTCTTCCACTCCACCCAGTCTCGAACCTGGGCCCTCTCGCTTGCTAGGCGAGGCAGTGCTCTACTTCACAGGCTGGAAGCATATATATATATATATATATATATATATATATATATATATATATATATATATAAATATATATATATATATATATATAACTATATATATATATATATATATATATATATATATATATATATATATATATATATATATATATATATATATACTATATATATATATATATATACATATATATATATATAGGCCCTCTATTATGTTTAAGACTCCGTCAGTTTGATTTTTGTTTTTAACATATTGCTAGTATGTGATACCCAACAATGAATTTCAGTGGTGATGGACATGATTCAAAGTTCGAAATATTTTAAATAATTATTTAAAAATCACATTTATATCAAATGCAAAATTTAAAAGAAATGAAATATCTCAAAGAAATTTTGACACTTACAGAAAAAACAATTACATATTTGAAATCTCAGCGTATAAAGCTCATTACAAAAATGAAAAAGCAAAAAAAAAAAACAAAAAAAAAAATTTTTTTCTTAGTAAAACTCTCTCAAGTGTCTTCTTAAATCTATATATTAAGTCAATCATTATTGCAAAATGTGAGAAAATAATAATAATAAAAAAATTAGGGGCTCGAGCCGACGGGGGACAGGAGGAAGTTTTCCATACGAGGGGCGGAGGAACCCCCACGACACCCAAATACCAAGAGCGGGGTTTCCGGAGACCCTTCCCGGAAGGGAAATAGTCCACACCTGTTTGTTCCCAGGCTGAGACCCCGACTCCTACCATCTTTGCGGTTTACCCCCATGGTATTCCTTTAGTTAAAAAAAAAAAAAAATTAAAACGGCAGGTCGTAAAACGTAATTGGTCTCTGTTTTTGAATCATGTTTTCACCCTTAAATTGACTGTTAGGATCATATACTAAATATAAAAAAAAAAAAAAAAAAAAAAATCAAAACTGACGGGGTCGTTAAAACATAACAGGTCCTCTATATATATATATATATATATATATATATATATATATATATATATATATATATATATATATATATATATATATATATATATATATATATATATATATATATATACCCTTGTTTATGACTTCGTAAGTTTTTTTTTTTTTATATTGCTACTATATGATACCAGCAATGAATTTCAGTTGTAACGGACATGATTCAAAAATAGTTCAAAATATTTTAAATATTTTTTTAAAAAATCACATTTATGTTAAATTTTGTTTTAAA
>JABUQX010109158.1:0-15000 GCA_015478945.1 Trachelipus rathkii
AATCAATACAACTTCTTGTTCTCGACGTTCCAAAAATTACAATATCCAAACTACATAATCTCAAAAGCATTAAAAAAGGCAAAAGAAAAATTCTATCAAACAAATAATCCCAATGTCCAAAATAATATGACATATTTTCCAGTCCCTTACCCGTTATCTCCAAATATAAAGAAAATAATACCAGCAAACATAATCACCACCCCTCAAACACACTACCCTTAAAAAGTTCTAAAACCCAATAGATTTAAAAATTCTAATAAAACACATTGCATCTACCAGGTCCCGTGCAATAATTGCCCAGAAACTTATATAGGTGAAACAATAGCCTTCAAAAGACGTAATTACCAGCACAAGCGTGATTTATTGATGGACAATCAAAATTCAGCTCTTACTTCCCACAGAAGAAACTACAACCTAGAATCAATATAGACAATATGCAACCTATCACACATGTTTCAGATACTGACAAGAGAAAAATGACATAATCTTTCTGCATAAAAAATAGCAATAACTGCAATAAAATCACAGGAGAAGTAAACATAGATAGTATAAAAGTTTATTAATACAAATACAAAATTCTGCAAAAAAAATCGTTCAAAAATGAAAAATAACAACCATCCAGAAATCCCAAATGCAGTTTCAAATTTCAGACTTTCCACGTGCAGCCATTAACCTAACTTAACCCATAAGTAAATAATAACATTATCAATTGCATAGGAACGTTGGCTATTTACTTAATTTTGAAGCATTATATCTATACATATTTATCGTAATGTAACTGAAAGTACTTTTAGCAATAAATATTTTACACACTAACATTGGTTAATTAACATGCTATGCAATTTCGAAATATATACTCTAACTAATAATAGTATTCCACATCATAAAGCTAAATTTGAATGTCTTAATCTTGGACTTTTTGACTACCGAAAAGACTGCTATCATTAAAAGTTCATAATTGGCAATAGTAAGTAATAATATTACATAATGCCTTACAATAACACTTTTTCCCTCATATCTCTAACATTACAATTGTTATTTTATAACATTAACACAGTATATTATTACAAGATTAATCAACAATACGATTAACTATATGTAATATGACTAGTAGATAAAAATGACTAAACCCTCACACACCTTACAACACCACTAACTAGCACACATCACCACCCAACCACCACTCAACACGTCAACTACATAACACATATAATATATAATACCCACACGCCATACACCAAAACCACAACCAAGACCCACAATATCACACACTATACCAAAACACTACTCAACACACCTATATGTATATATAGTATAAGTATAATTACACACAATACGCATTCGTAAAAATCATCACTGAACTATTTTTTTAAGGCTTTATTCTTTTTAGGCTCGCCTTATTCGAATACATTCTAACCCCTCGAGCCCTTGACAAACTGCTTTTTTGAAATATATATTATCCTATTTGCTCAATATTTACATCATATTATTATATTTAGTATCCAAAAGCAACTGGAAGGTTTGGTACAGTGCTCATAACGTTTTACAACACTGTATAGATTTCGGGGAAGCTGAGTCATAGTATATAAAGCGGCGTAAATATGCTGCGAATGGGAAACTCTTTTAAATAGTGTTTAAGTCAATACTTTACACCCTGTTGGATCTGTTGTAAAAGAGCCCCACCTTCACCCCCAATGACACAAGAATTACCATGTTTTTTCACAAATCTATTAAAACTACGAGGATTTCAACCAATACTTTTCAACGAGTAAGATTTTTATTCTTTAATATATATAATTTCTCATTAAAAGTAACTGTAATACATCTAATCAATAATTAATGACACGTAAGGTAATTAAAAACATCGTTAATTAAAGAATAAAGGGAAAATGATAATTCGTGGATATTAAAAATAAATTATTCTTATTCGAATTTGCACTCGAACATATTTCGAATGCGGTTATAAAACGGCTCGAGACGTATCATCGACTTTGGATAATTTATGTTGTTGTGTGGATATAAATATAGTTTAATATTTTGTACAATAATTATGTTAAACTAATATATAGATTGGTATAAAAAAATGATCCTATACTAAATTGAAACTTGATTTAAATGTTTACTGTATCAAATAAATAATAAAAATGATAATTATTCTAGGCTAAACCTTTGATGATGATACTGGATGAGAAGAGAAAGAACTAACGACATAAGCCTCTCCATGCTTCGAAAACTTAAGAAATCAATGAAGTCAAAACAACTAGTAAAGATTAAAGATAATTGCGAATAATTTTTTCTCATGCGAGAGATTTTGAAGCTCGGTTTGAATTGGTTGTAAGTGAAGTCTAGATATGATAGGGGGTTAAAAATCAAAGACTTGTCTTAATTGCTCTGATGAAGGTCTATTGACTAGAGGATGTGAGATTTGACTTCAGGTTTTGGTGATGATTTTGTATTCAGCCTGAACTCTTTGTGTTATTTATGTATTACGTATTTTATAGTCTAATATAGTTGGAGATAGATAGAATGTGAGGTTAATGGAGTGAGAGGAAGATAATGAAGAGTCTGATTTGGAGAGGGTCATTCCAGTTCGCTGGTGTATGGACATTCGTATTTTATCTTAAAATTTTATAAGTATATTTTTTAGAAGTAGCTTAATCGTGTTAAGTGGTTTAGCATAAAGGCAAAGGCGTTGAGACTGTAAACTCCTGATGCACGTTCGAGCGCAATTATTGGAGATAAGATCAAAAAGAATCTTAAGTTTAAACAGATATTAGTGTTAAATGATTCAGCCTAGAGAAGGGATATAGTTGTGCACTGAAGCCGTCGTTTTTGTTGGAAATAGCGGAGAGTTAATGTGTAGTAGCCTAAAGTGAGAGTAGTGTGGTAAATGAGAGAATGAAGCGAAGCAATAGCGTAAAAATGTGGTATGGAAATAAGATTATTTCAGATAGTGAGTGATTTTGAAAAATCGAGATATTGAATGAAGAGCCGTATAAGTCGTTATTAGGTCTGAAGGATAATGGAGTATGTACATTTTAATAATCATCTATACAGAGAAACAAGAATGACATATACAATTAATAGGCCATGATGGAGAATCATTAGATGCTATAAAAGAAGTAAAGGTTAAAGTTATGTTTTTGTGGATCACACCTCTCCCAAGAGAAGAATTGCAAATGAACGGTATACTTTGTACTTTTGATTAATAGAACTTTCAAGACAGTAAAAACTAAGGAGGCGCGCAATTTATATAAAATTATTATCACTGTGCAATTAATGGAATAGACAGTGCATATGATATGAGTTGTCCAGGTCATTTGAAAACCAAAGATGGGTATATTCTGATGTCGTGAAATGTAATATGATTTTAAAAAATGCATTCTAGTTTTAAAAACCATCAAAGTATAATATACGTGCAAGAATTAATTGATACATCTGCCTATGTGAAATATGGATGGGGAATCGTTAGAATAGTATTTCCAAACGATTGCAGCATAAGCTATTGCCAACATGCGTACTTTATATGAGCCTAAGAGAGGAGATTATATAGCACATGAAATAAGGAATAAAAAAGAAGAAAAGATCATAATACCGGTGTTTTATACATGTTACTATGATATCGAGACATTCCAGACCAGGCTTAGTGAAATGGATAGAGGAAGAAGAAATAAAGAAAAAGTTTATTTACTGGTAAGGCAGATGATATGCGAAATGTTTAAGATAAGGCGGTGACAAGTAATGTTCATTGTGGTCCAAGACAGAAGCTTTAAAAAAATATGAGGCGAAAAAACTGTAAAATATCAATTATATATGCTCTTCTGATATGAATGATGTTTCAGAGAAAATCAATTAGATCAAAAGAAGTAACTTGGTATGTGCACATAGATGGTGGAAATTTTTGATATCATTGTAGTTTGTATATTTAGCATATTACTTGAAGAGCTAATTCGGATTCCTACTCATGCAGAAACCTTAATAAGAGATAATAGGGTATTCAATGGGATCGCCATAGGAAATATACGACTTACAGGGATATACGTTGTTATCCCATGTGTATTGAAAAGCTTACCTAAAGCATTGGAATTCTCAAGATGAACAGACCGAGGTTTCTATGCACCTATAATTTTAAATGAAGATACATTGAATGTAAAGGACCTTCTATGATAGAAAAATTCTTGCGAAGTAGATAGTAATGTTACACAGATGAAAAGTAGAATTTGGGAGAAGTACTGATAATAATATATTTAGGCAAGAAAACAATTTTAATGAAGAATTGATAAGTCTGGTGTAACAAGAGTTAATATATCTAAGAATGTTTTGTATATATGTTTAGAGGTTAGCTTATTAAAGAATTTGATATTATAAGCTGTGTAAAAATTCTTTAGGGATAAACACTAAAAATTGGCGTATTCTTTATGCTATTAATCACTTTTAATAAAAATGTGGTTTATGCATGAGGAAAAAATAACATTTTAGGTCGAGAGAACCTAAACTTTACGTACGAGAGCATATATCGTGAGTGCTCTTGTTAATGAAAAATGAAAATATAGTACATAAGGCATGCTCGCAACGGTGGAGAGAAAGGGTTTAAATTAAAGACAATTGGCATATGTACCTGATGGGTTTGGTATGATAAAGGTGTGAAACTGCGTTCCTTAACATGATGATGCATGGAATGGACATAAAGATTCGAATAAATGAAGGCATGCTTGCTGGCGTTGGTGTGAACGCTACATCTACATGAAACAAGGAATAGTTAGATTTTGAAATAAGCAGGGTTTTAATGTTATGATGACGGTGGTGTGGAAAGTGAATGGAGAGGTTAATACCAAATCATTGCAGATCTGGATACCGATGAAAAAAATAAGCATTAGTGACAATTTAAACGTTAGAAAATATGGTGTTAACAACAGACTAATAGAACAATACTTCTATGTAATTTGAAGGCGCCTGAACCAATTCGTACTTATACGTCACCAACTATAGGACAAAAGATATGTATTTAGACTTATACATCGCTTTTCCTTAGTTCGAAACGAATGATACAGCTTGTGGACCCCCATGAAAAAATGATAGTATAAAGTACTGAATTTGAATATTTTAGATATGGGTATATGATAAAATTATGGTACAAAGCTTAATATAAGATTTTCCTACTAAGCTATTTATATTCCCGTCTCGTAAACCGAGCCAAAATAAATTAATATCCATCTGTTCAAATGTGTTGAAAGGATATTAGTGCGAGTTGCCATCATGAGAAGAAATGAACGTGCTATTAGTAAGGTGTATATCACCACACGAATTCCATTTAGTCATTAGAGATGTGTTGGTAATGTAATAATAATTTTATGGCAGATGTAATGCTATAAATGACTATTCTTTGTATTTGAAGGATATGTAACACTTCTTTAAAAATAAAGACAGAAATTTCAAAAGACCTATTGCTTTCATTGTATTTTGTTTTCGGAGAAACTTAAAGAGTTTTTACCGTCTTTGTAGGAAAGGAGAAGGATGTCGAAATTGATATTGAACAAATCAAGATAAACCTGGATAGTAGTTCATTCAAATTAATGCTAATTTCTTGGGGAAAATTTGCGACAAAATATCTGCAAGAGAGAGGTAGTGTGTATTAGTTGATAAGCAATATAGGGAAATTAATATCAATTAGCGACAATGAAGTCCTTACGTTATTCCCAATAAGGGTTGTAATATATGTAAAAGTTGTCAAAAATGCACTATGCGCAAGTCACTGCTAAAAATGATTTCTAGCACTACATTTAAGACTGCTATGCACGTATGAAAATTATAGGATAATTTATATCATTTGTGATCAGGGGCTTGTATGCGATAGCAGATGTGTATGTTTGTGTGAAGAATCGATAAAGTTATTTGGAACAAGAGAACTGTTTTAGGTGAACTAAGATGAAATAGCAGATACGGTTCTGAGGCATACCTGATTCTGGTGTACTGGCCTTAATTCTTTTTATCTGTTTAAATAAAAGATGCATTTGGAAGTGTCAATGGAAATATGCCAAAGGTCATAAATCAATAAAGATAGAAAGGATATCTTATTATTTTGAAAATTGATAAAGATACCGTATAATCGTTGGACTGAAAATAGTAGATATAACAATGGTGCAACGGATGAGTCATTTTCCAGAAGTAAAAAACCATGAAATGTTCATAGTGAAAGGTCATGAATGATGAATACGTTTGAAACTGATAAAGAGAAGGTACGAGACGATGACCTACCTCATAAAAAGCTGCCTCGAATAGACGAGTCTCAGAATATCTAATGCTCATTTACACGGCCAGTAAGGAGGGTTAGTGATTATAGTAAGTGCATAATAGTAAATTTTCAGCTGTGAATTAAAAAATGTGTTAGTATTGTGGCTGGTATTGAAAACTGATATCCACCATTCTCAACGATAAGAGAATATTTAGGAAACAACGTTTTATCTGAATTTCCAGATCTGGATCTTCCTCATTTATCTAAGCTTATAATTTCTAGAAATAATTTGGTTACTTTTTCCGAGAGTGCCTTCTTTTTCCTGTCTAATATTCTGAATACTAAAACGTCAGATTACAAAATTAAGATATGTCGATTTATCTAAAATGATGTCACTTTCTTGTTTCTTAGTTAAAATTTTTCATGAAAGGGGACGGAGCCTAAGGATAATCAAAAAATATTTCAGGTTTTTTGACTAGCGTATGTTGTTGTGTTGATGTGTGTGTGTGTGTAGTGAGTGTTGTGTAGATGTGGTGTAGTAGTTGTGTGTGATTGAGCGTGTAGTGTGGGTGTGTAGTGGTGAAGGGTGTGTGCTGTGTGTGTGTGTGTTGTGATGTGTGTGTGTGTGGTTGTTGTGTGTCATTTTTCTTAGTTTGACATAGTTAGGTTAGGATGTGATAAATCTTTGTTAAATATTATTGTGTTATGTAAAAAATTAACATTGATTGTAAGTGACAATAAAATTAAAAATATTAGAATGGGGCGTTTATGATACTCCATTTTTGCATATCTTATTTGAAAGTTATGGTGATATTTGCTATGATTAGCAAGTTTTTTGAGTGCTTAAGGTGTGGGGTGTTTGTCTTTGCACATATTTTTAGTTCATGTTTAAGACTTAATTGATGTGGAACTGTATTACATAGAGTATATTTGTTGATTGCATAAGCATGATAATTAAACCAATAGTTGTGGGTGAATTTTTGCTAAATGTTACCGTGTCAGTGTAAGGTTAACGATGAATTCTAAAATGTACTTCAAAGAATAGAATATGGCCACGTTGTGAGGTATTGTTAGTATTCTTTACTCGTGTAAAAGTTGTGGGATTTTGATAATGTTTAACAGTTTTATTACTATGTTTAAAGTTGTGTAGGTGTTGTCATGTACAGAATAGTTTCTTAGTTCAGCAGGAGGGAGTGGTATGTATGATTGATGAGATATTGAGCAGTTCAGGACAGGGTTCTACTGGTACGAATTGCCTGCCATTAAAAAGTAAGACATATATCACTATTTTGAGAAGGCAATGAAGGTGTCACTAGTTTGAAATGACATCTCTAAAAGTAAAAATATAACATGTTGGAAGATATAAAAGTACTAGATAATTTTCACTTGTAGTAATTAATTACATTAAACATTATTAAATTAAATATGATTTATGAATGGCGTAATGAAAAATAATTATTGCAATTAGATGGGTACCGGATCCGAAAATAAATTTTATCTAGTTCAGATTCGGATCTGGCCTAAGATTGAAAATTGGAGATCGAATAACTTATATTGTAGTTTATCTCTATTGATACATACTGTTTTTCTGACGATAGTTAACTAATGCTAATGTCTATCTAGATCGTGAATATCATATAGTCAGTATAAAGATTGCAGTTATGGAATCAGTTAATTATGCTTGTAGGTATGATTATATAATCGATGTTTATTTAACTTTTTAAACGTATGTCTAGTCTCTGGTATCTCTAGCATCAATTTACCTATATACTAGTACTACTCTTCAGAACTTCTCCATTCTCTTCTTCTTTCTTCCTCCTTTCCTCCTCCTTTTTCCCTTCTCTTTCTCTCTCTTTTTTATCATCCTTTTTTTCTTATTGCTTTTATTTTCTCTGTTTGCATCATACTTTGTCTTGACTTCTCTATTATTTTCGTGAAGGGGGACCACAACCTACGGTCTGGTTTTTAGTTGTCCTGAAAAGAAACCGTCACACTCCGGAGGCTCGTTTCGAATCCGACTCCAACTCCGTCGCCGATCCGTCTCTTCTCTGATTTTCAGCTTCTATGATTAAAAGATTATTGTGTTTGTTGAGGGCAGGGACGTCCCCCTTCCAGGGGAAGGACGCACTTGAGAGAATGATAATACGTCTCGACGAGATTTAGTCATCGAAGTATAAACGTCACATCGAAATATTTAGCCAGTAGATAAAGGACCTAAACCTGGTTACAAGGAGATTTGACATTGCGTAAAGGGTGCACAGCCCTTAGGGGTAATACGGTCCCAAAAAAACTCAGCCTGTGGTCACACTGCTGGATTTGGATCGTTTAAGCCTAAATCTTTTACTCAACAAACACCACACAGGGCGTAGTGTTATTATTTCACCTTCGTCTCAGGGAGCGACCCTCTATATATACATCGTACGACCAGTGAAATTTACGGATTCGTCCTTTCAATAATCATTACGTTATATCAAGTTTAAGAGCAATATTTCTGATTCCTTCATATGCGAAAAAGGGGTGGTACGCGCAGTTTGAGATTGATATACATCGATTAATCAGATGTTAAATATAGGAAAAAAGTTTCTTGGATTCATTTTACTGTGCAAAAATATGATACCAACGAACGAAGACGTCGGAAAGAGACGATTTAGATGAAGAGTAGATTTTTTAGGGGTTATCGATCTACGATGTTAAAATCGATTGAACACGTCAAACTATACTATCGATATTTAACTTCAAGGAAACCAAAAAGCCCTTTTGCGGGTCTCGCACTTCTAGATACGCAAACTCAAAGCGGTCTATCAGACTCTTCGTCTTCACGAACTTAAAAACTAACTTTGACGTATTAACGTCAAAATTGATAAATTGAATGGATTAATCTTCAAGTCAGCCTGGCCGAATGAAATGATATTTCCAAAAACATCCATTCCCCTTTAAAATTTTATGGTTACGAAGTTCAGGGCTTACATTTCTAAAAATTCTAAATCCTCCGGAGTTGGGATCTTGGCATGAATTATGGACAACGCTAAGAAGAGTGCTAAAAAAATTGCTAAAAAGTGCCAAACGCAATTTAGCGCATCTAAAAAATTATTGCAAGAATTTAACGAAAATATCCTTTATCCCACTTTTCCTAGTGATAAGTTAAAAAGTGCCAATTAGTAAAAAAAATGGCTAAAATTGGTAAAAGTATCAAAAGACAAAAGTTGGGATGTGGACCTGCTGTCAGTTTGCTAGTGTAATCTACTTATATATATAAATATATTAGTAATCTTATCTATAATATAATCATATATATGGTATTATAATTAATATTAATATTAATAGAATATATTAAAAATATATATATATAAATTATTATAGTTATATATATATACTTTAGTAATATATAAAGATAATTTTTATGATTATAGTATATAATAATGGTTATTATTATGATTGTTAATGTAACTGTTGTCTTCAAAAAAAAATTTTTGTATTTGAGAAGTGTTGGAAACTGTGAAAGATGAATTTTTAAATTCTGTAACTAATTATATAAAAAAGGAACTTATTTATATTTCAACTATATATAATAATATTAACAAAATTCTAAAAAAGAATATGTTTTTGAGGCAGCACAAAGTTGAGCTACGAAAAAGATTACGCTATAAACATATTAGAGAGTCATGATATATAATAAATCGTCAAAAATTGGGAAAAATATTTTCTTGTTCATCTGACTAAATCAAGTAAATAAAAGACTTTTTTAAAAAAAAATAAAATAATAAATTAAATACTATATTTATATTTATTTTTGTCTTATTTATCATTATATAATATAATATATAATATATATAAGTTACATAATTATATATATCTATATATATATATTAATTATATATATATATATATTATATTAAATATATATAATTATATATATTATAATATATTATATCTGATTGTAATTTTATTAATTTATATATAATATAATATATATATAGGGCTTATATTATACTATATACATTATATTGATGGTCAGATGATTATTTAATGCTCACAGTATTGATAGAAGTAGATGAAAGCGGAAGGTCACAGAAAACAATTATATCATTGTGGAATCAGGCGTATATTCTAATGGCATGGGAGTTTTTTTTTTTTTCTTTTTTTTTTATTTGAAGTATTTTTTTTTTTATTTATAACTAAATATAATATTGACTAGGGTAACCGCAGAAGATGGCCGGAGTCGGGGTCCCTCGGCCTCCCCGGTGGCCTGATCGGGGGACTAATCCCCCCTCGGGGATGGTCCTCGGAACCGTCCGCTCATCTCTGGTGTTTTTGAAGGTGATCGCGGGGGTTCTCCGACATGCCCACGGGGTATTGAAATGTTCCCTGCCTAAGTGCTATAAGCTTATATCTTAACCGACCGTCTGTCCTCCCGTGATCGATGCCCATAAAATTTGTAGAAATAATATGGTTTTTCTTTGGAAAATTTTAAGTTTTTTTTTTTAGGGGGCTTGGAGCGACGGGGGGGAACGGGGGAGGATGTTTTGCTTACCTGAATATCTTCGAAAATAAAGCGAACCAAAGACCAAAGTTCGGCCTGTCCGGAGCATCCAGGGAGGGGGGATTAGTCCCGACATTAGTCACCGGGAGGCGAGAGACCAGCGATACCTCATTTTTTTTGCGGATTAACGATAGTATCGTAGGTATTCCTTTATTAAAAAAAAAAAAGAAATAAATATTACTGTGCAAAAAAAAATAAAAAAAAAAAAAGTTAGAGACCAATTCATCATTCCCCGAAACTCACATTCCGAAATTAGAGTTTTTTCTGGCAGAAGTGGGATCGATTGTTTTTCTTTTACTGAAATATTGGAATTCGGAATAGTTAATTGGTGGATTCTGATGCATTTTATTTAGAAGTGGTTTCGTTTCTCTCTTAAATAAAACTCTCACCATTGTTTAAAGCAAACATCCAAAAATATTTAATTTTTCTGGTTTTTGGCTGATTTTACAATATAGAAGAAGTTTGTTATTAGGAACTGTAAGATTAACGGTGCGCGTTCTCGTATGTCACATACTTGTGTGCAGCCATTAGCAGATCTGATACCTGGGATGGGGGTGAAGAAGGGTTGTTAACTCTATATCTTAGTAGTATGCCGTAAACTATAGTTGGGGCAATAAAGTATAGATAGTAATTTGTGAGCTATAGCCAAAGGAATATGGGTGTCAGAATTGATTCCTGCGCTTTAGGGTGGTAGTTGTAGTAATGTTCAGTGCGGGTCAAATGAATTGTTATTGAGTCTGTTGTTAACAACATAATGCTATATATGATTAGAATTTATAGTACAGCTTATGTTTCATCGGTAAGTATAAAGAATCTTGAATTATTGGGTTTTGAACTTTAAATTCATATTCCAACGTATTACTTAAATATGTCTAATATAATTATTTATGTGGTACGATTTAGATGCAAGATATTAATGGATATTATATTAAAGTAAAGGAAAGCGAAATATTAGTATAGGTTATATTAATATTGATGACTTATATATTATATCATTATATATGTAGGAAGTATTAGGTAGGTATAGGTATGTGAATATGTTTAGTGGTCGTATAATGGTGTAGTTCTATATTAGTACACAAAAATATATATTAATCAGTACTGTCAGAGTCCCAATTCTCTATTGGACAATCCTCTGTTGGTGAAGCTCAAAAAATAAAAAACAGTAACCTTTTTTTTTTTGTGGGGAGAAAGATTTTTTTCTTGACAATAATTTAATTTGTGGTATGAAGGAAAATTATTCTATACTATTTTGCCAATATTTAATTCTGTTCAAGAGAGGAAGAGACATGAGTTTAACTTTTAAGGGTGTATATATTAGATATTATTTTAAATATATAATCTAAATTGAAAATATATTCACTAATACGATAAATACAAATTTTATATCAATAGAAATTATATAGAAGTATATATTAATATATAATAAATATATATATATATATTTAATATATATATATATATTATATATTATTTATAATCTATAGTAAATATATATTATATTTCTATTTATATGAAATATTTTATATCTTAATATAGAGGAAATATTTATACGAAAAGAGATAACTAATATTTAAATATTATTATTATATATATATATATAAGTATATAGATATATACTATATAATATAATATATTATATATATATGAATATATATTAGGGTGAGTGGAAAAAATAAATTTTTCGACTATCGAATTCTAATAGGACTCAAAAGTTGTGTATTTGAATGGTAATCAACGAAAAAATAATGAAAAAAATCATACATTGGAGATTCAATTCTTGCAAGGGGAATAAGGCTTGGAAAAATGCCAAAACAAATTAACTTTACGCCAAAATTATACAGGCTATGTTATTTGGTTTCTAATAGTGTCTTAGTACTTCATTATTGATGCGTGATAATAGAAAAAATATTTTCAAAATTTACCCGATTCATTTTGAGCTCGCTCATTAGGGGCTAAAATTTTCGAATTTTCGTGAAAATTCGGAGTTTTACAGTTTTACGCAGTATTTTACTAAATCTAATAAATTATATAACCATTACGTGTTATTTATATTTGCAATCCTAAATCGCAATTAAACTTGCTTATTGCGGTTATTCTGACAGTGATGTGATCTACTGAGTATGAGCATTGAGTAAGATTTACATCATACAAACCTGTCACGACACGTTTCCCCCACTCTTTCCGCCTCTGTCTGTAGTGTTTGTTAGTTGCTACTTGGCTTGCCGCATGAGAACATCTCGCTGCAGCGCTACTCCTATAAATAGCTACAGTGTAGTAAAAAATCAAGCAGCACTGTAGTGAGTGAATGACACATTTTTTCTACATTTCAGCGTTTTTCTTGTGACTTTGTTTTGTTAGTGGTTGTCAAGAATATGAGATGGGTACTCAGCAAAGGGTGTTAGTGATGATGATAAGACAGGCTCACCGTTGTCCTATTTTCGGTCTGCCTAAAGAACTAAGAAGAACAAACCTACCAACATACGAGGGCGTGTTACTAAGTTGCTTTGAAGAAAGCTATAAAATTTCATTCTCATCTGATTCAAAGAAAAAAGTGTCATTTTCATCAATAGCCGATAGTGTTGCTACTCAAATAAAAATATATTGTAAAGCCTCCAATGCAGTGGTGACTCATACTCGGGTTGTGCAAATGATAAAAGTTTACCATGATGCATATTATAATTTATGAAAATCGTAAAACCGAGACCGGGAAAAATAGAGGTCTAAGAAAACAATAGATTAACTTGTGGCTGAAGCGAAATCAAAGCTATTTGATGTTGCTTCGTGCAAGTGTGTCATGACATTTTCTTGTGTATGTGGGAAAAAGGCAGGTGCTTGTGACTGCCCTGCAGTTGTAGAATGTAATTCTGAAAAAGACAAAAGATCTCACGCATTGAGAGAAAGTTTATATACGATCAGCCAACAGCCAGGATTACCTTCATTGACAGTCTAGATAAGCGACAAACAAAAACTTAAGAAAAGAAAGGAGATAACAAGACACTTGTGACAAGGAAACTACTCATAAACCTCTTCACAAAAGAAGAAGTGAAGTCAATTTGTCTTCAGTTCCTTCTACATCTCAAATGAGGTTGAAATTAACGTCTTCTGTTTTACTTAATCATAGATTTGGTATTTCTGATAGAGCTACAGCTGCTATCGCTTCCAACGTTTTGCATTATTTTGGAATGACTTCTGAAAAAGATACGTCGCTAGTGATCGGTAAAAGCATAAGAAGAGAAAATAGAAAATAAAATATACTGAATAGCTGGAAAAGCACACTAGTGTGATTCGTGAGCCTGGTGGGCATTATGTCGGTCACGTCACACCTGTGAGTGGAACCGGTAGTGAATTAGCTAATTTCATCCCTAATTACATGGAAGATAATGATATTGACATTAATGAACTGGAAGCGATTGGTTGTGATGGCACAAGAACAAACACAGGGTGGAAAAATGGTGTTATCCGCAACATAGATTTTAAAATTCAGCGCCCATTTCAGTTGTTCATTTACTTACTTCACTTCAACGAGCTACCATTCAGACATTTATTTGGATACTTGAACGTAGAGACGGCAGGACCAGCGCCATTCTCTTTGAAAATCGCCAAACACCTGCCTGATTGTGAGAAATTGCCCGTTATAAATTTCGAAGCAATTCAATTAGATAAAATTAATGCAAATAAAACTGATCTTGATAAAGACCAACAGCACTCTCTGGATATTATCAGAGCAATCCAGACAGGCCAATGTGCTCCAGATCTGGCTGTAAGATATCCTCGACCTCTCAGTCACTCCAGATGGCTTTGTGCAAATCGGGTCATATGGTTATTCATTTCTCAAACAAGTACAAAGAAATGAACTCAAGATGCTTGGAAACTACATTGGGAAGAAATATGTTCCTGTCTGGTTCAACATTAAGAGATATCAGTCAATGAAATATGGTCCTACGCATATCTTTAAGGTTGTTCAAACAACGAGACATTTGTCATCAGACATAAAAAGAATCATCAATCTTGTGATTGAGAGAAACGCGTTCTTCTGTCACCCAGAGAACATGTTGTTTTCTATGATAGTGGATGAAAGACAACACATACGAAAGTTGGGTTACAGGAGGGTACTAAAGGCAAAAACTCAGAATTCGAATGGAAAGTCTGTTAGAACTTTTAAGACTTCCTCAAGAAATTTTGATGCCACGGACTACAATGAGCTGATTCGTTATACAGAAAGTAA
>JABUQX010109158.1:22500-29629 GCA_015478945.1 Trachelipus rathkii
GTGATGTGTCGGCTTGAGAAATGCCCTGAGTTGTGCATCGAAGGGAAGACGAGGTATCGGTCTGAAACTTGGAATATAATCTATTGAGGTATTAAGCTCAAAACCGACGAGTTTTCAAGTCTCTCAGGATGTATATAGTACCTCCGCCTGAGAGCGAAGCTTTTCGAAATATAACGCGCCCCTTGTCACTGCTGCCGAGCGAGCGAAGATTAGGCTTAACGATACCCAATTCGGTAAACTATTACACTTTACTATGATATTTTATTCAAAGAACTTATTTTTATGTTATGTTTGATAAAACTTTGTTATTTATGTTATTTTTGGATAAAACATTTGTTATGTTTGCAATTATTTATTTGGGGATTATGATATTTTTTCCCTATCCTAAATTCTAGTTGAATCAGGCTTTAGTGCTGTAGAAAACTTTGTTACCAAAGATAGAAATTGTTTCTTACAGAAATCGAATCTGGCATTAGACATGTTACATTTTTCCTCAATGTTACTGTGTAAGTGTAAGATTAAAGTTAATATTATGTTAGAGATATACTTGAAAAGTAAAGAATATGTTACGTTTTGCATGCAATGTTAGTTACATTACTGGTGTTAGGTGTGGAACTTTGTTAATGTTAACAGTTTACTCGTGTGTAAGTTGTGCTAGGTTTGTCTTTGTACCTTATTTTCTTAGTTCATGTTACGCTATGTTAGCTTTATTGATGTGGAAACTTTATTACGTTAGAGTATATTCGTTGATCAGTATGATAATTAACCAATGCTGTGATAAATTTTAGTTAAATATTACCATATTAATATAAATTAACATTGTTATGTTAGATATGCTTGACAAAGTGTGAAAAGGTTACGTCTTTGTATGCTATGTTAGTTACTTTACTGTTGTTAAGTGTGGAACTTTGTTAACGTTAACAGTTTATTCATGTTTAAGGCGTGTCATATGTCGTTGTGTATTATATTCATAGTTCAAAAGATGTTAAGTAAGCTTTATTAATGTGAAAACTTTGTTACGTTAGCATATATTCGTTGATCAGTGTATAAAGAATTTGTTTTTATGTTATGTTTATCCAAAATGATAATCGAAATGTGACTTGAATCAATAGATCAATAGATCAATAGATCATGGATGATATGGGTAGTGTGGTATGGCTGTTTGATTTACTGATTTACTGATTTATGGTATGTAAAACATGATAATTTTAGTAAAAATATTACCCGAATCAATAGATCAATAGATCAATAGATCAATAGATTATGGTTGGACAGGAGTGTAGGTTGGGTAGTTTGATTTACTGATTTACTGATTTAGGGTATGTAAAACATGACAATTTTACTAAAAAATATGACTAATCAATAGATCAATATATTAATAGACTAATGTATCTAATAGATCAATAGATCGCTGAAGGCTGAGGGGAGGGCAGTTTTTGATTACTGATTTACTGATTTACTGCTTTAGGGTATGTGAAAACGTAAATTTGTAAGTCATAAACATAAAAAGAATAATAAATTTTATTTATTTATTTATTTATTTTTTTTTTTCTTGATGGTTCTGAATCCATTATTTTTAGAAATCTATAGACCCAATAACCTATATAAAGATACCAACATTGTTGTTATACGAATGTTTATTACCTAGGCACCGCACCTGCTCCAGCACCGGTATCGGTACCGAATCTGAATCCTCTTCTCAGACTCCTCCTCCTTCCTCATTCTTCTTTCCTCCTTACTCTTCTTCTTTCCTCCCTTTACTCCTCCTTCTCTTCCTCTGTTTTTCATTCCATGCATTTCTCTCTTTCTTTTTTTCAAATGGGACCACCCTCCGGGGGGGTCCCTGGACCCTGGATCCAAATCCAACTCCAACTCCGTCTCCGACTCCGAACCCCTACCCTGTTCCAAGTTTCACCTTCTACGATTATTTTAATTTTTAGGGGGTAAGCGTCCTCTCCATGGGACGGGAACGTAATCTCTGTCTCCACGATTACGTCATCACATAGATCACATCTAAATTTCCTTAGCCCGATACGTTAAGCCTAACATTGTTTTCAGGACGAATTTGTGGCGCTAAGGGGGCAGCACCCCCTTAGGGGTGACCTACGGTCACCAAAAACTCTGCCTGTTGTCCAACTTTGTCTGATTGCACGTTAAGCCCAATCTTGCTCTCTACTCGGAAACAAAGCACAAGGGGCGTAGCGTTACGCCAGCTTCGCCTCGGGGAGGTGGTACCTGAATCCTTGAGACTTGAAAACTCGTCGGTTTCGAGCTTAATACCTCAATAGATTATATTTCTAGTTTCAGACCGATACCTCTATTCCTTCCTATCGAAAAGGCCATCGGTCAAATGGCTGCATCACTACTGAAGTTCATAATAATAATTTGAATCAACCGAGTCACATAATAGCTAAATTAGAAATGTAAGCTAAAAACACTGAAAGTCTTAAAACTTAGAATGAAAATTAAATATAATTTCACTAATTAATAATTTAAATTATAAAAGGAATACATTTTTAATTAATCAATTAAATAAATATTTTCGAAGGAAATTTTTAGAAAATAATTGATTTTCTAGAAGAATAAGTTGTATTAAATATATATATATATATATATATAGTATATATATATATATATATATATAATATATAGCATATATATATATATATATATATTGCTACATATGCATATGTATATTATTATTACATACAAGTTACTACTATATACATACTATAGTGAAGAAGCGATACATATATTACTGTTAATCATATTGGCTATGGTTATTGGTTATTGGCTGGCTATATATTATGTATTATTGGTTGTTGCTGGCTATACATGATATATTAGTTGGTTATATTGGTTATTATTACATATATACATATATATACATATATTATATTATTATATTATTATGTTATTATATATTATAGTACATATATATGCATATATATGTATATAGTTAGGTTATATATGGTTGGCTACATATTGTTACATTGGCTACATAAGATTATTATGGTTATGCTGAAGAAGAGTTAAGGCTATTGGCGTATGGCTAATATTGGTTATATATAGATATATATATATATATATATATATATATATACATATATATATATATATATATATATATATATATATATATATATATATATATATATATATTATTATATATATATATATTTATATATTTATATATTATATATATTTTTTAGAACTACTTTGTCGTAGTGATATATTTACTTAGAGAGAGTTTGATTCTTTTTTAGTGTTATGCTTTACTGTCACTTTATTTATTGCTAAATGTACACAAATTAAAAATATTGTTAAAGACAGACGAAATACAAAGGAGTTGGTCTGTCCGACGCAATTTCAGGCTAGCTGACCATCGCATATTTTTCGCTGGCGCAGCCGAGAGCTTGATGCTCTCGTACAGCCATTCTGTATGTCTGCCTTACCACCGGAAGCAGGTTGCCACTGCTGGCAATGCAAAGCAGCCTGATTCTGCGCCGAAATTCGTGATTGATACTTGATCATCTTGGTATTATTGATACTGATAGAGTGCTCGGCCAGCGCCCATGATCTCCCCAGCAGCCTCAGGCTGTCCCAGCAGGTCGCCTGCAAAGCTGATTGGGTGTTCCACTATCGTGTGACAAAGATTTTTCTTTTTCAGTTTTAAGAGAATGCTCTTTGTTGTTATGTTATTTGGGAATGAGGGTACACTTGGTAATATTTGCCTTAAGAATATAATGGTAATTGAGAAATCAGCTATAAAGTATCTCTTGCTTTGTGCGTCGCTTTTTAGATGAAACAGGATAGTAAAGTGATCAGTACAGCTTCAGGGTCAGGGTATACCAAAGCCGCACGATATGACAGAACAGCTTGCGCTGAACACAGCGCCAATGGCACGTTGGCCTTCTTGCGCGGTACCGCGTACCGCTGGTCTACGTGATTACGTATCGAGGCAAGATGGCCAGTTGGAAGGACTTATCGCAGGCGTCGAACCGGCGATGAATAGAAAGTTATCAGTGTTGGTGCTGCAGGGCGGGAGCAAACATCATTCGCATTAGCCCAATCCATAAACCAGTTAGTGCCATCGTTGGTTGGGTTGTTCATATATGCCATTGAGTATAGTAGCAATAGGCCGAAAAGAGCTCTTGTAATATTTGCCATTAGAAGGCGTTGTAAATGAGAGATTGGCCCCCCGTTTCATATATTAAAAACAGCTCACACCTCTCATTTCAACATAACTTCTTCTTACTCTTAATGGCAAATATTACAAACAAACTTTCGGCCTGAGAGAGATCCCCACTGTCTGCCATACTCAGTAACATATATATGGAACTAACAGAATTTTATCATATTTTACCCCACCCTTTATAAAACAATAGTTTATGGATTAGATATGTAGATGACATTTTTGTCTCCCTCCCTCACAACACCAACCCTAATGATGTCCCAAACTATATTAACTCTATTCATCCTTCAGTTCAGTATACGATAGAAATGCCTTCAACAACTCTATCCCCTTCCTCGATTCCTTAATCATATGGAATAACAATCACTTGCAATTTACTATATATAGAAAACCAACATTCACACCAAGCTATATACATTGGCTATCTAATCATTCCCAAACACAAAAATTAGCTGTTCTGTCATCTTTATTTCTCTCTGTGCTTTTCGTATATGCTCTCCCCTTCTAGCACAAGTTAAATATTGCCATCCACAATATCACTTTCAAATCACTTACCATCCTGAGTTTTTCTCATCACAAAGATTTAACAAGCAAAAAGAGAGGTACTATAGCACCTTTCCACCGAAAAATAGCAACACCTCCTTTTTACCAATTCCTCATTATATTCGTTAAAACAAATATTACCAAAAAATATTACCCTCATTCCATCAAATAACATCACCTTAAAAACATTTCAAACCCCCAAAACGAAAAAAAGAAAATCTCCCCAAAAGCTGTATATATCACATCCCTTGCATTACTTGCAATAAACATATATATTGGTGAAACCATAGATTTGCAAAGAAGAAAAAATCAACATACAGATGACCTGCACAAGGACAGCATAAATTCAGCTTTAACAAGTCATAGGCGTAACACAGGCCACTCTATCAATATCAACAATATAAAGATAATCAGAAATATCAATCACACGAACCATCGCAAAATCATGGAATCCTTTTGTATTTATAATAGTAACAACTACAATAAGCATCCCGGTGAAGTTAAGATAGATTTTATACAAAATGAATATTTGAAAACATCAAAATATTTCAACAACACCATGAAGAAAATAGCAGACCAACTGAAACACACTTGAACTGATGAAAATCAAGAAAGAAATCCAGTCCCTTAGCCTGAAGAGGTCTCGCGTGTCGGGACGAAAATTAGCTTCCTTTTTAAAAATTTACTTCTCATTAAACAATAGTGTTCCTAATGCTTTCTTTTAATTTGTGTGTATATTTGGTAAAAAAAATGAAGTGACAGTAAAGCATAACACTAAAAAAGAATCCAAGGGCTTCCTCTCTAAAGTATATATATATATATATATATATATTCAATTAAATAAATATATTTTGATAAGGTTATATATATATGTTGAGTACTCAGATATTATAAAGTATATATATATATATATATATATATATATATAGTTGCCTCTATATATATATATCTAAATATATATAAATTAGTTCTATAAATATATATATATATATATATATATATATATATATATATATATATATATATATTCAATTAAATAAATAATTTTGAAAAGAGATTTCGGAAAATATTTGATTTTCTTGAATATATTTAATTTAAATAAATAAATACATTAATATTTTAACAATTATATTTATTTCCTTTTCCGAATTCGTTTGATAAAATTTCGAATATTTTTATGTTAAAAACTCTGAAAAATTATAATTTGGCCTCAATTTTAATTTGAAATCATAGTAAATAGAAAATAAATTGATTATATTTAAGTATGTTTATATATTTTTTGCATCATTGAGTAAATTTAATTAAAAATATATTTTTTTATTTTTGTTGTTTGATTTAACCCTCTGTTATTTAGTTTGTGTAAATTTACAGTTAACTCTGGTAGAAAACCCCGGTTTTGCCTGATTTTTGCCGGGGTCGGGGCCGGGGCCGGGGCCGGGGAATGGCCGGGGTTGGCCGGGGTTGGCCGGGGAAGGGGCCGGGAAGGCCGGGCCGGGGCCAGCCTGGGCCGGGCCGGGCTGGCAGGCCGGGGCCCCGTCGGTCTTAACCCTACTAATTTATGTTGCAGATCAAGAGTCATCATTACACAGTTGTTGAGTCGAGTCACATGTCTCTCATTTAAAGTTTGGGTTCAGATTCATCTTCAGTATTTTTATTATAAAATTCCTTTATCAAATCTCGACAATAAATATCCGCGCAACATCTGCGGGCAGCAAGTGGATACGGATGCGGATGCGGATCTTTAATAATGTGTGGATGCTCCGCGAATGCGATGATGGATGCGGATGCTGATGTTACCCGCATCACTAATATATATATATATATATATATATATATATATATATATATATATATATATATATATATATATATATATATATATATATATAGTATATATATTAAGTTATATATATATATATATATTATATATATATATATGGTTATGGTTATATATATATATATATAATTGCACCTACGTGTAAAAATGCGTTATGCTATAAAATGAATAAATGAGGTTGTATTTCCTACTAAATGGCAATTAAACTAATTGAGTATACATTAAATTATCCGATTCACGACAAAAATAATGACCTTTTCCTTATTATCTCTGTACCAAATTTGTTTATCATTTTCCATGATCACGCCATTAGCGTTGCTCTTGTTCTAGAAAATACTAAAGAAATATTACCTCAAAACTTATTAAATTTATGTTGATATATATATATATATATATATATATATATATATATATATATATATATATATATATATATATATATATATATATATATATATATATATATATATGAAGTATAATGAAAACGCGAAAGCGTTTCACTGATAAATGCGAAAACTATAAACACCCAAACGAACTGAACTGAAGCACAATTA
>JABUQX010109159.1:20000-36553 GCA_015478945.1 Trachelipus rathkii
ATTACATCCGGGACCATCTACATCCTGTCTACGCTTCCTGTCCAATCCTTGATCTTTGGATGCTAATTTGATACTATTGATTC
The DNA here is from genome assembly GCA_015478945.1 of Trachelipus rathkii. Taxonomy (NCBI): domain Eukaryota; kingdom Metazoa; phylum Arthropoda; class Malacostraca; order Isopoda; family Trachelipodidae; genus Trachelipus; species Trachelipus rathkii. The sequence continues at coordinate 20,084 of JABUQX010109159.1, forward strand.
CAAGTCACATTTTGTTGGTATCATAAGGATATCTGGATTGATATTTATGTTACTAGTTTAATCATCAAAAATCAATTCTTTCTACATACAAAGGAGATAATTCAAATGCCAATTATAGTGATCTAAGAAGTCAAAAAAGGTTATTCTTCACATTGACATTTAAAGATTACTTAGCATCAAGTCTAAATAAGAATATAATACACGAGTGACATGAGCTTATAGAACGTCTTTAAACAGGAATAAGAAACTGTAAGCGTTTAACAATTCTAACACTTAACAAAGTAGGAAGGTATAACATAGCATACAGAAACGTAACTGTATTTCTTGGGTATGTCGGAGCTATAGTCTAACTATATTAATGAATTAATCTTATCAGTTGCTAACCTCAGTAACTTCGTCAGGAAACTTTTATAACGCAAACAATTGGTTGAATTATTCATACAAGCCAGCGAAATGTAGATGCTACATAAAATATAAGGTTTCCACATTACATAGCTAACATATTAATGAATTTATGAACTTAAGAAAAATATTATGCACATAAGAGATCAAACAATACAACACATTGGTACGGGCGGATAAGCAGTCACATGGGAAGAGTGCACATTGAGACTTACGAGTAAAAGCAAATAACATGGTGAGGCCAAAACGTAACCAAATCTTACTTTTCAGCTCATGAACTCTAACATTATTAGACGTGAAATCTTACACTTAGATCGGATTATTACATTAAGCGTAAATTTTCTCACAACTATTGGTAGATTATCAAGCAGGAGGCAGTACAAAAGTATGCTAGACGTTAACAACGTTGTCCATCATAATAATTATTGCTAACATAGCGGGTAACATGAAAACTAAGAAAATAAGTTATATGACCCACATAGTTATTCAACCCTATACAACTTACAATCATAAACTAAGTTACATATACAAAGTTCCAAGCATCAACAGTATATAGCACTAACATAGGGTGAATTGCAAAACGTAGGACCGTATTCTTACTTTTCAGCATATCTTAAGATATTAGGACGTTAAGTCTTACACTGGACGACAGTAAGATTGTACTAACATCTGTCTCCAAAGTGGTGGTAATTATATCTGACAATGGCGAACGTATTTGGGCACTAACGTTATAGTTTCTTCACATAATAGGAACTAACATAGGCGATATACATGAATCTAAAGCAATAGATGGAGCAAACAGACAAACCTAACACTACTTACTAAGCGAGTAAAGGGTGAACTTTACAAAGTTCACTGGGTTTATAATACACACGGACTTGTTATATGCTGTGAATATATGCATAACCCATAATTACAATGATATATACACATTAATAAAGTAACATAGCTCTATGAACTAGGAAAATATGTACAACGACAGCAACATCTTACGGCCGTAATAAACTGTTAACATTAAACAAAGTTCCACACTTAACACCAGTAGTAACAAACTTTACATACAAAACGTAACCTGTTCATACTTTTTTCCAAGCATATCTCTAACATATTAATGTTTCTTACATTGAAACAGTAACATTTATCAAAAAATGTGTCATAACCATACCTAACCATCATAATACCTAACGAGTAAATACGAATAAAGTAAAGTTTTTAGACTTATCTCTTTTTAGACTCCGCCTCCCTTCAGAAAATACCAACTCTAAACATGAAAAAATGATTTTACGCTTTAACTATTTGCATAAAGTGATGCAATATTTATTATATTTGACCCTCTGGCAGGAATACAAGCAATGTAGCAGTCGCCATTCGGTTTACGATTTAATATAAATGACACATCGTTGGGAATAACGAAACTCCTCGTGAAGATATCAACAACAAACGTAGAGATGCAGGGAGATGTCATCGTATCAACACAGCGAAAAACTATCCCACTGAAGAAAATAGTGTATAAACAATCCTTAAATGTAATGAGATTTCTTTCTTTCAACCAATCAGAAGAAAGTAAACAAGAAATACGACGTACGAATGAACCATATCAGTTCAAAAGGGTATATATTCTCATTCAACATCAACAACAACAAGAAAAACAACACAACAACAACAACAAACAACAAAACAAAACAACAACAATAACATAGTGCAAAGATAAGTTCTTTGGATAACTAACCAATGAATATATGCTAACGTAACATTGTTTTCACATTAATAAAGCAACATCGCATTACCCAGAGCTAAGAAAATATGTAAACGACGAATTAACACAACTTAAGCACGATTACAACCTGTTACATTAACAAAGTTTCCACACTTAACACTGTAAAAAGTAACTGACATTGCTACAACGTGAACCCTATTCAATACATTTACCAAACATATCTCCAAAATATTAACGTTAACGTTAACTTTACATTGACACAGTAATATTTAGCAAGATTTATCATAACCTGTTTAATTATCTACAGAGCAGTGAGTATGCCTAGCGTAACAAAGTTTCACATTAATAAAGCTAACTTAATCATAACCTGAACTCAGAATATAATGTACAATGACAAAACCCAACACACCTTACGCACGAATAAACCACTAACATTAACAAACTTTCGCACTTAACAACAGTAAGTAACATAACACTTCGTCCAAAACGCTAACCTATTCCACTTTTTCAAACATATCTTGACATTCAATGTTAATATTTACATTTACATCGTAATATTTTACAAAAGTTTAAAGCATAAACCTGTCTATCATCATACTGACAAAGAATATAACGCTGACGTAACAAATGTTTTACATCAACTTCGTAACATTTAACAAAAAATTCATCAAACCCGTCTAAATATCATAATCCCCAGCGAATAATCGCAAACATAACAAAGTTTTAACCAACCATAACAAAAAACAAATTTTATCCTAACATAACATAAAAATAAGTTGTTGAGTAAAATATCAAGCAGTATAAACGTATAATTTACCTGATTTTAAAAGCAGTAAATCCGTAATCAGAAATCAAACCACCCTCCCTGCGTCCTACCCGTCCCCACCCGCCTGTGATCTATTGAGCTATGATTCAAGTCATATTTAAGTATCATTTTTTGGACAAACATAACAAAAATATGTTCTTTATAATATAACCGCCTACGAATATATGCTTTAACCAACAAGTTTTTTAGCATCATAAACTACACAAATATAACCGCAACTAGGGATAATAATGTACAAATGCACACCTAACAAACCTAGCGTAATGAATAATCAGCTAACATCTTGAAAATTCCTACTGATCATGGTAAACTAGCTAACAGATCATACAATACTCGATATGTTCCACTTTTCGAGCATATTAGCAACAGGTAAAGCCGTATTATCTAACAAAATCCCTTAACAAAGTGACCAATCTATCAAAGATACCACCATCTTGAACTATGAATTGACACTATCTTCATCAAAGTGTCACTCGTTTCGAGTATAACATCATTTGACCTATGAATAAACGTAGACATTAGCAAAAGTCTAGGGCAAACCTAACATTATTCAACAAAAACTTAACCTAGGATTACGTTTCTAACACATTCAACTCGTCGTTTACACAGTAATATCTTACAAAAACTCATCATTTTTCTAACAATCAGTGTATTTCACATTGTCATAGTAATATTTAACATAACGTACTTAACTTACGAATAAACAGTTTTCATTAACCAAGAGTATCTAAAGCAACACATTACCTTCCGAGAGAAAACCCAGGGGGGGATGCGCCCCTTGAAAGGGTGTGAATCCTGCGAGGGGGGATCACCCGAAGGGGTGTAAGCGGGCTTTGGGCCTCAGCCTGAAGGGCTGAGGCCCAAGCCCGCTTACACCCCTTCGGGGTGATCCCCCCTCGCAGGATTCACACCCTTTCAAGGGGCGCATCCCCCTGGGTTTTCTCTCGGAAGGTAATGTGTTGCTTTAGATACTCTTGGTTAATGAAAACTGTTTTATTCGTAATTAAAAAAAAAAAAAGTACGTTATGTTAAATATTACTATGACAATGTGGAAATAACACTGATTTGTTAGAGAAATGATGAGTTTTTGTAAGATATTACTGTGTTAACTGACGATGATGTGTTAGAAACGTGAACCTAGGTTAAGTTTTTGTTGAATAATGTTAGGTTTGCCCTAGAAATTTGCTAATGTCTACGTTTATTCATAGGTCAAATGATGTTATACTCAAAACGAGTAACACTTTAATGAAGATAGTGTCAATTCATAGTTCAGATGGTTGCATCTTTGATAGATTGGGGCCACTTTGTTAAGGGATTTTGGTTAGATAATACGGCTTTACTTGTTGCTGATATATGCTCGAAAAGTGGAAACATATCGAGTATTGTATGTCTGTTAGCTACTTTACCTTTGATCAGTAGGGAATTTTTCAGGATGTTAGCTGAATTTCATACGCTAGGTTTGTTAGGTTTGCATTTTGTACATTATATTCCTAGTGGCGGTTATGATTTGTTAGCTTTATTGATGCTTAAACTTTGTTGGTTAAGCATATATTCGTAGGTTGTATATAGAACATATTTTTGGTTATGTTGTCCAAATGATACCTTGCAATATGACTTAATCAATACAGCTCAATAGATGCCCAGGCGGGTGGGAACGGGTAGGGGACTGCGTAATGTGGTGGTTTGATTTACTGATTCTGATTTACTGCTTTAAATCAGTAAATATTACGTTTTACTGTGATATTTTTACTCACGAACTTATTGTTTATGTTATCGTTAGGATAAAATCTTGTTATTTTTGTTATGTTTGGTTAAACTTTTGTTATGTTTGCGATTATTCGCGGGGGATTATGATATTTAGGTATTAATGATATTTAGACGAGTTCATGTGAATTTTTTGTTAAATGTTACGAAGTTGATGTAAAAAAACTTTGTTACGTCAGCTTATATTCGGTGATTTTTGTATAAAGAATAGAACAGGTTTATGCTAACTTTTGTTTAATATTACGATGTTAAATTTAAAATTAACATTGATATGTCAGAGAATATGCTTGAAAAAAGTGTGAAATAGGGTTACGTTTTGGACGAAAGTGTTATGTTTTACTGTTGTTAGTGCGAAAGTTTGTTTTTATGTTATTGTTTATTCGTGCGTATGGTGTGTTGGGTTTGTTCATTGTACCATTATCATTCTTAGTTCAGGTTAATGTTATGATTAGCTTATTAATGTGGAAACTTGTACGCTAGCATACTTTCACTGCTCTGTATGATAATTAACAAATGTTGTGATAAATTTTTGTAAAATATTACTGTGTCAATGTAAAAATTAACGTTAATATGTTGGAGATATATGTTTGATAAAGTATGAATAGGTTACGCGTTTTGTATGCAATTCAGTTAACTTTACAGGTGTTAAGTGTGGAACTTTTTTAATGTTAACAGTTTATTCGTGCTTAATAAGTTGTGTTAGATTCGTCGTTGTACATTATTTTCTTAGCTCTGGTAGCTATGTTAGCTTTATTAATGTGAAAACAATGTTTACGTTAGCATTTTCATGGTTAGTATCCAAAGAAATTATCTTTGCAACTATGTTATTGTTGTTTGTTGTTGTTGTTGTTGTTGTTTGTTGTTGTTGTTGTTGTTGTGTTGTTGTTGGAATATATACCTTTTTGAACTGATATGGTTCTTCGTACGTCGTATTCTTGTTTACTTTCTTCTGATTGGTTGAAAGAAAGAATTTCATTACATTTAAGGGTTGTTTATACACTATTTTTTTCTCAGTAGGCATAGTTTTTTTGCCCTGTGTTTGATACGATGACATCTTCCTACATCTCTCCACGCTTGTTGTTTGATATCTTCAACGAGGAGTTTCGTATTCCCACGATGTGTCCATTTAACTATTTAATCGTAAACCGAATAGGACGCTACATTGTTGTATTCTGCAGGGTCAATATAATAATATTGCATCTTATTATGCAAATAACGTTAAAGCGTAACTCATTTTTCATTGTTAGAGTTGGTAATTTTCTGAAAGGAGGCGGAGTCTAAAAAGAGATAAGTCTAAAAACTTTACTTTATTCGTATTTACTCGTTAGTATTATGATGTTAGGTATGGTATGAACAACATTTTTGATATGTTTATGTGTCAATGTAAGATTAGTTAATATGTTAGAGATATGCTTTGGAAAAGTATGAACAGGTTACGTTTGTATGTAAAGGGTTTTTGTTACTTTACTGATGTTGAAGTGTGAATTTGTTAATGTTAACAGTTTATTACGGCGTAAGATGTGTGTTAAGCTTGTCGTTGTACATTATTTACTTAGTTTATAATTGCATGTTAGCTTTATTAATGTGAAAACATTGTTTTGTTAGCATATATTCGTTGATTATATATAAAGAAACCCAGTGAACTGTTAATGTTAACAGTTATTCGTATGTAAGTTGTGTTGGTTTGTCTTTTGGCATTATTTTCTAGTTCATGTACGCTATTGTAGTTTTTAATTGATGTGGAAACTTTAATTACGTTTAGCATACTTTCGTTTGATCAGTACTAATTACCCTGTTGTGAGAAATTTTAAGTTAAATGGTTACTGTGTCAGTGTAAGATTAACGTTAATATGTTAGAGATATGCTTTGAAAAACTAGAATAGGTTACGTTTTTTGCTACATGTTAGTGCTTTTACTGGTTTTGAAAGTGTGGGAACTTGTTAATGTTAACAGTTATTCATGTTTGTAAGTTGTGATAGGTTTGTCTTTTTGCATTATTTCCTTAGTTCATGTTACGCTATGTTAGCTTTATTGATGTGGAAAACTTTGTTTACGTTAGCATACTTTCGCTGCTCTGTATGATAATTAACCAATGTTGTGAGAAATTTTAGTTAAATGGTTTACCTGTGTTAGGTGTAAGATTAACGTTAAATGTTAGAGTTTTATGCTTGAAAAAGTAGAATTAGGTTACGGTTTTTGCATACCAATGTTTAGTTTGCTTTACTGGTGTTAAGTGTGGAACTTTGTTAATGTTGACTGCTTTAATTCTGCTTAAGATGTGTTATGTTTGTCTTTGGGCATTATTTTTCTTAGTTTCAGTTGATGGTATGCTTAGCTTATTAATGTGGAAACTTTTATTATGTTAGCATACTTTCGCTGGTATGTATGATACTTACATAATGTTGTGATAAATTTTTGATAATGTTTTACTGGTGTTTTAGTGTAAGATTAACGTAAATATGTTAGAGTTATGCTTGAAAAAGTAGGAATAGGTTACGTTTTGCATACCTTGTTAGTTGCTTTTACTGTTTATAAGTGTGGAACATTTGTTAATGTTGACTGCTTATTCTGGCTTAAGATGTGTTATGTTTGTCTTTGGGCATTATTTTCTTAGTTCAGTTTATGTATGTTAGCTTTATTAATGTGGAAACTCTTTTTTATGTTAGCATACTTTCGCTGGTCTGTATGATAATTAACCAATGTTGTGATAAATTTTTGCTAAATGTTACTGTGTTAGTGTAAGATTAACGTTAATATGTTAGAGTTATGCTTGAAAAAGTAAGAATAAGTTACGTTTTTGTATGCTATGTTAGTTACTTTACTGTTGTTAAGTGTAGAACTTTGTTAACGTTTACAGTTTATTCCTGTTTAAGATGTGTCATGTTTGTCATTGTGTATTATATTCTTAGTTTAGATGATGCTAAGTAATCTTTATTAATGTGAAAACTTTGTTACGTTGACATATATTGATTGATCAGTGTATAAAGAATTTGTTTTTATGTTATGTTTATCCAAAATGATACTCAAAATGTGACTTGAATCAATAGATCAATAGATCAATAGATCAAGGATGGTCAGGAAGGTGACAGGAAGGTAGATGGATGGTGTTTGATTTAGTGATTTACTGCTTTAGGGTATGTAAAACGTTACAATTTTAGTAAAAAATATGACCTTAATCAATAGATCAATAGATCACGACTGACAGGAGGGTGTACAGGAAGATAGATGGATTGTGTTTGATTTACTGATTTACTGCTTTAGGGTATGTAAAACGTTACAATTTTAGTAAAAAATATGACCTTAATCAATAGATCAATAGATCATAGATGGTCAGGAGGGAGGTTGGATGCTGGTTGGATGGTGGTTTGATTTAGTGATTTACTGCTTTAGGGTATGTAAAAACGTAAATTTGTAAGTTATAAACATAAAAAGAATAAGAAATTTTATTTATTTATTTATTTATTTATTTTTTTTATTTTTTTATTTCTTGATGGTTCTGAAACCATTATTTTCGAAATCTACAGACCCAATAACATATATAAGGACACCAATATTGCATCATTACACAAATATTTATTATAAATCGGCAACCGCACGAGGAGCCAGGCACGGGCAGCTTGGTAAACTACTACTCTCCTTCCTTATTCTTCTTTCCACCTTCTTCATTCTTTTTCTTCCTCAATTCATCTTTCATCCTTCTTCATTTCCTCCTTTGTTTTTTTGCACTCTGTGCTCTTTTTTTCAGTCGGGACCCCCCTAATGGGGGGTCCTAGACACCCTATACGGACTTATAACCATCATATTCGAGTTCTACGACCTCAATAACCCTTATAAAGACACCAACATTGTTGTTATACGACTGTTTATTAACTCGGCACCGCAGTGGCTCCAGCACCGGTGCCGGAGCCAACTCGTCAGATTCACATATCAAGTATTTCTAGAAATTTAACTCTGAATCCGCTCACCAAATTTCAGCCAATTTACGAACACTTTGATTTTTTAAGGGGGGTGTCCCCCTTCGGGGGACCCACGGGGACGTAACTTCGTATACGAATGGGGTACGTCATCATCTAACACCCCTCCAAATTTTAGCTTGATACGATAACTCTAACTTATATAGATATATGTCCGGGAGCCAGCGCGCGTGCGGGGCGGTGTGGACGCGGTTTGCAGTGGGCCGTGCAGTGCGGACTCCGGAGTCGCTGAAAACAGGCGGCAAAAGCGGTTTTTAAAAAAGAAACTCAGAAGTGATCCCTTCGGGGATCACTCTTCAATAGTAATAATAATAATATAATAATGTGTTTGTGTAATGTGTAGTGCGCGAGCGCGCTCTCGCGCGCTCTCATCTCACGGCATCGACACCTGGGTCAATGATTAGCCGTTAGGCTTAACTCAATCTCGGGTTTGGAAAGCCAAAAGGGTATAAACAAGGGGCGTAGCGGCTAAGCCTCTCGGGGGTGACCCCTCCCTTAAGGGGTGACCTACGTCCCAAACACTCGCATGTGGATCAGTTTATCACATATATAGATTATATTCCAAGTTTTAGACCTATAACTCTATTCCTTCATATCAAAAAAGGGTGGCATCGCCCATTCTGGTTACTTACTACTATATATATAATATATATATATATATATAATATATTATTATATATATATATATATATATATATTATATATATATAATATATATATATATATATATATTATATATATATATATATATATAATATATATATATATATATATATATATAATATATATATATATATTATATTATATGTAGCACTCCATTATAACTTTGTTAAAATTTTTAATTTATGTTCGTACTTATGCTAGATTTGCGCGAGCAACAAACTCTTATGCATAGTCAAAGTGAATACATAATATAACCCGTCATTTTGAGATACGTCTTCAGTTCGATCATATACAGTCAGATCATTATTAAGAATCAAAAGAAAATTTTCACGTCAAGAATACTCTTCTCAGAAATGCCTCCCGCAGGCGATTAAACTTCAAGGAAAAACTGCGACTTGATTCCGATCAACAATTTTCGGCCGCTAAACGAAGAGTCTGAGGCAAGTTCGAAAAACGGCACTGAAAAGGGCTGCGCTTGCAATTCGCCTACAGAGAGTATCTCAACAGAAGGGACTTTTATTACTTTACTTTTATTGAATATCTCTACTTATGTTGAATAAAAATATCATTTCAAATATGGATTTCTAAATTACCATCCTCTTATATAGGGTGCTTGCTCACTAAGAAGCCACCAATCTAGCAAGTAATAGCCCTATATAATTGGTGAACCCGGAGAAGAACACCCACATTTCAATCAATGCCTTCTGATTACTAAAGAAAAACACAAAAAAAATGAAGAAAAAGAAAAAACTACAATAACACAAAATCCCAATCAGAACACTCGGAGAAAATGACTCAAGCAAACGAATTAAAATTTTCATTTTATTTTTGGATTATGGTCTTCATCTTTTCACAACTCTCACAGTTCGAGGATTCATCGTCAGACATATGTAACTTCCTTTACGGTATGGATTTCTTTCATCATTTTAAGTTTGGATTATGGGCAGAAATTCATTTTTGAATTCCACTACGAACTTTGATTCCTTTTCGAATTCTAAATGGTTCTGTGACCTCTCCCTTTTATGTATGAAGAAATTTTTCAAATAAAGGACCTAAATTTCAAGTAACTTCGCTCTACATATGTCAAGCAATGTTTCTCTCGTAACTACAACTTTGAAAACTAGTGGCGTTGGTCAAATATGGATACGTTAGAAAACGTCTTATACTGGACCTTTCCTTGGATTTAATGGTTCGATCAATGTGGCCTATTTAACTTCATAATTCAATTGTTTCATATAAATAATTATTATGTATTAACATTTTTGTACTTTTATGCATTTAAATGTTTGTATGTTTGTTTATATCTTAACTGATATAACCAAATATGCTTGTGTTTAAATGCACTTTTTATTTTCTGTATATATAACATTATTGTATTTATATGTATTCAAATACTTGTATATATGTTTAGATCTTCGGATGTAACCAGTTATGCTCGTATTTGAATATTCTTTACATTTCATGTATACTATTTTGCCTTCAAATGTTTGTATGTTTACTTATGTCTTCGGACATAATTAAATATGCTTGCATTTGAAAGTACTTTTTAATTTTATGTATTTTAGTTTATTATTTCTTGTTAATTATTATAACATACTTTCTCACTCCGTGTTTAGCGCAGGAAGTAATGTAGCACTCCATTATAACTTTGTAAAAATTAATTTATGTTCGTACTTATGCTAAGATTTGCGCGAGCAAAACTTTAGCATAAGTCAAAGTGACATACTTATAAACCGTCCATTTTGAGATACTCTCAGTCCGATACATTAGTCAGATCCAAATATTAAGAATCAAAAGAAAATTTCACTCAAGATACTCTCTCCTTCCAGAAATCCTTCCGGCAAGAGCGATAAACTTCAAGGAAAAGGCTGCGACTTTGAATTCCGATGCACAAATTTTCGCCGCTAAAACGAAGAGTCAGAGGCAAGTTCGAAAAACGCACTGGAAAAGGCTGCGACTTGCAATTGCGCCTTCAGAGAGTATCTCACAGAAGGGACTTTATTACTTTACTTTTATTGAATATCTCTCTTATGTTGATCAAACATATCCATTTCAATATGGAATTTCTAAATTACCAATCCCTCTTATATAGGTGCTTGCTCATAAGAAGCCCACCAATTTAGCAGTAACAGCCCTATATCATCATAATATATAGTATATATATATACTATATATATATATATATATATATATATAATATATATATTATATATATATATATATATATAATATATATATATATATATTACTGTATATTTATATATATATATATATTATATATATAAATATACCGTATATATTATATATTTATTTATATATATAGTATATATATATATATATATATATTATATATTATATATATATATTATATATAATATATATATATTATATATATATATATATATATAAATATATTATATTTTATTATATATATATATATAATATATATATATATATTATATATTATATATATATATATATAAATATATATATATTATATATATATATATATATAATATATATATATATATATATATGATAAATATACATATATATATATAATATATATATATTATATATAGTATATAATAGTATATAATATATATATATTATATATAATATATATATATATATTATATATATATTTATATATATATATTTCTACAAGTAACCCTATTTTTCAAGTTTAATATGTCTGCTTAACTTTATGTAATAAATCAGTTAATTTTTACTCCACTGCTCAGTTAAGGTATGTTAAGTTGGGAATATATTGTATTTGTAATTTTGTTTATAATATTAATATTCTTTAATTATGTTATTTATATGTATATTTATGTTTATGCATAATAGCTGTTAGTTTTACAATATTCTATTATTATTGTATTCTTTTAGGTATGGCTTGTTCTAAGTTGTTAAAGCCTAAATACACGGTAAAGGCATTACTTCTCGTTTACTACATTTTTAAACAAACTTAGTTTACTTTTGTAATTATGGATCGTGGTCTACGTCCTGAAAGACTGGAGGTCCTTCCTAACTCACCTGAAGCTCAGCGCATCTTCAAGCATTGGCTCTTCGTTTTTACTAGATTCAAAAATTCTGTAGAAGGCTCAGATGATGCTTACTTGGGAATTCTCACTAACTCTTTGTCGCCTGAAAATTATGAATTAATAACCGATAATGAAACCTATACTGAGTTTTTAAGTAAGCTCAAGAAAGCCATTATCCAACCCACAAATGAGGTTGTGGCTCGACATTGTTTGACAACTCGTAAGCAGACAAGCAATGAAAATATTGATGATTACCTGCGGGCTCTTCAAAAAATTAGCAGATTGTAATTATCGCGATGTTACGGCTGATGTTTATCGGGACGAGTGTATCAGAGACTCCTTCACTGCAGGTATCTTATCTCATCTCATCAGATTCGCACTAGACTCTTTGAAAATAAGTATTTGACTCTTTTTGATGCAGTGAATCAAGTTCGTGCTCTTGAAGTAGCTATGAAGAACTCCGAATCCTATAATCTGCATAATAATCTCGTATCGGTAGCTAGCTACTAAATCAGAAAGCATGCGTAAAACTTCCGATAATTCTGGTGTTAATATAACAGAGGAGACGTGTGCCTTTTCGAAGGCAATAAATTGCTATTATTCTGGAGGTTCTAGGCACCCTCGTTCAAAATGCTGTGCTAAGAATGCTATATGTCACATTTGTAAGAAGACGGGACATTATGCTAGGGTTTGTAAGTTTGCTGAGAGGTTGAGTAAAATTCAATCTGCGCCTGTCACATCTGCTTTCTTGGCATGCGTATCTCAGTCACTTGCAAAGTCAATAATAAGCATTTCAACAGAGGGATCTGATATTCAGGCGTTAATCGACACTGAAAGCTCAGAAAATTAATATCTTCTGAATTAGTACTGCGCCTCAAATTACCACTAAAACCTTACTCAGGATATATATCTATGACCTCGTCAAATATCTCTTCTAGAAAAACAAAGGTATGTGAAACCAATATACATATAAACGATCATATTTACCATGGAATACGCTTCTTAGTTCTAGAAAATTCTTGTTCTGATATTATTTTAGGGGTTCCCTTCCTTAAGGAACATTGAAGCTTGAAAATAATATATGGAGGACCGAAGCCAGCACTCGATATATGATCTCTAGCTGCTCTGAAAATTACACCTCCCAGAGTATTTTCACATTTATCTGCTAACTGCCAACCAATTACTACTAAATCCCGTAGATTCAGAAATACCTACACTGAATTTATTCAGTCGGAAGTTAATAGTCTTCTTGCTGAAAACGTCATTGAACTAAGTTTTTCTTCTCCTTGGAGAGCTAAAGTTGTTGTTGTTCACGAAAAGAATAAGCGACGGTTAGTTGTAGATTACTGTCAGACTATAAACAGATTTACCTTTTTAGATGCTTATCCTCTTCCTAATATTGAAGAACTAGTTAATTCTATAGCACATTATACCATGTTCAGTACAATAGATTCAAAAAGTGCTTATCATCTAGTACCACTTCACTTGGAGAGTTCAAGTTGTTGTTGTTCACGAAAAGAATAAGCGACGGTTAGTTGTAGATTACTCTCAGACTATAAACAGATTTACCTATTTAGATGCTTATCCTCTTCCTAATATTGAAGAACTAGTTAATTATTTAGCACATTATACCGTGTTCAGTACAATAGATTTAAAAAGTGCTTATCATCTAGTACCCCTTTGTGAGGATGATAAAATTTATACTGATTTTGAAGCTGACGGAGGTCTTTATCAATTCAAAAGATTGAGCTTTGGCTTGACTAACGGAGTTGCCTGTTTTCAAAGAATAATGGATGAGATGATTCAAACTAATAACCTACAAGAAACTTTTGCTTACCTTGATGACGTTACATTATTTGGTTCTACTCAGGAGGAGCATGACAACAATTTGAAAAGATTCTTTGAAGTTGGTAAAAATTATAACCTTTCTCTTAATAAGAATAAAGAAAATTAAGAATAAAAAAATATTGAGATGGAGAACAGAGTTAATGCCTTATTCTTTTGAAGTAGAGTATAAACCCGGAAATTTTAACACTGCTGCAGAAGCACTGTTGAGAATGGGCTGCTGTATGACTACTATTTCACGTTTCACTCTTACTGAATTACACAATGCTTTGTGTCATCCTGGCGTAACGAGGATGTTTCAATTTGTTCGTAGAGGAAACCTTCCATATTCCGTCGAGGACGTTAGAAAAACTTTGTTGTCTTGTCGGATTTCTAGCAAGGTTAAGCCTCAGTTCTACAGAAGGGCAATGAATCTTTAGTACATGCTTTGAAACCATTTGACCGTATAAGTCTTGATTTTAAGGGACCTCTTCCATCTTCCTCAACCAACAGATATTTACTTGTCATAGTTGATGAGTTTTCACGTTTTCTGTTTGCTTATCCCTGTAAGGACACTTCTGCCGAAACAGTGATAATTTCCTTAACAAATATCTTTTCAATATTCGGATTGCCGGGATATATACATACCGATCATGGATCTTCTTTCATGTCTTCTAAAGTGAGGTGGTTCTTGACGAGTCATGGCGTATCTATTAGTCGAACCACCTCTTATCATCCGACAGGGAATGGACAGTGTGAGAGATACTTAGGCGGAATTTGGAAAACTGTTACATTAGCCCTTCAAACAAGGAATCTTCCTGAGAAATGCTGGGAGGCAGTCCTGTTGGATGCCCTTCATTCTATATGATCTCTCCTTTGCACGGCGACAAACACTACACCTCATAAGCGTTTATTTTCCTTCGCCAGGAGAACTTCTAGTGGTTCAAGTTTACCATCATGGTTACTTCACCCTAGCAAGGTATTCCTTAAAAGATACATCGGGAGTAAGGATGAACCTTTAGTAGACGAGGTACAACTCATAGAGGTTAATCCACAATATGCACACGTTAGATTTTCAAATGGTCGGGAAGATACTGTTGCTAATGGAGATATCACCCTTTTTATGGGATCTACTTCTAGCATTGATGAAAACATCACTCTTGATTCTCCACATTCTGGTATCCCACAGAAAAGTGTGCTTCCTTCTCGTGATACTACGACCTCTTCTCTTGATTCCACATCTGAATCTACTAGTGATGTACTTCATTCTGATGATCAACATTGGCCTTCCGCTCTACTTCAGGCTCCGGAGGAACTTCGGCGCTCTACAAGAATTAGGAAACCTGTAAATCGTTTTAGATCTCCAGCATGGTGACTTTACTTTTTTTAGGGGGCTAGAATTACATATTATATACAGTTACAAAATATACTATATTTCTACCAAGTAACCTATTTTCAAAGTTAATATGTATGCTTTAAACTTTATGATAATAAATCAGTATAATTTCTTACTCCGACCTGCTCAGTTAAGGTATGTTACAGTTGTGTATACTGTATTTGTAATTTGTTATAATATCTTAATATTCTTTAATTATGTTATTTATATGTATATTTATATTTATCCATAATTGCTGTTAGTTTTACAATATTCTATTATTATTGTATTCTTTTAGGTATGGCTTGCTCTAAGTTTGTTAAAGCCTAAATAAAGATAAAGGCATATACTTCTCGTTTTACTATATATATATATATATATATATATATATAATAAAATAAATAAACATCTCTTTTATATATATATATATATATATATATATATATATATATATATATATATATATATATATATATATATATATATATATATATATATATATATATATATATATATATATGATAGTATATAGATAGTATATATATATATATATATATATATATAGAGAGAGAGAGAGAGAGAGAGAGAGAGAGAGAGAAAGATAGAGAGAGAGAGAGAAAAGAGAGAGAGAGAGAGAGAGAGAGTGAGAGAGAGAGAGAGAGAGAGAGAGAGAGAGAGAGAGAGAGAGAGAGAGAGAGAGAGAGAGAGAGAGAGAGAGAGAGAGAGAACCTAGCCCCATTAAGATAAACAGAAAAATAACCGCCATTCTTGAAACCTAACCAACCCATAGCTGAAGCGGCGCACGAAAAACGCGCGCGTTTCACGATAAACGCGAAAACGCAACACCAAACTGAAAAACCGAAATCCTGAAGGCAACG
>JABUQX010109161.1:0-5000 GCA_015478945.1 Trachelipus rathkii
ACACCCGAAGAGAAGACCAGATAGGAAGTTAAGATGTTAAGTTTAATGAAATTTAGTTTATGTCTAACTCCTGTTATACTGTAGCATTTTAATATAATATACAACAATATAAAGAATGAAAATTAATAATAACAGGAAAGCAAACTTTAAGGTATTCATCACAAAATTCGTTTACTTAATGAAATAGGATGGCAAAAATATGATCATAATTATAGTGCAATGTTAACGAATTCCAGAAAAGAGTGATTGTGGTACAATTATCAGAGTAACAATCTGTCACACAGAATGGATGCTTGTGAAGTTGGTGAATTTTTCTTTTAATAAGTAACTCTATTTTTATTTTTTATTTATTTTTTTTTTTATAATATTTTTTTAGCTATTTTTTAAAATATAATCTCTTCTTTTTTTTTTTTTTGGGTTATATTCAGAAGGAACTTATAATGTATTACCGTACTCTGTTTTATGTTGATTCCAAACTGAAAAATTACGTAAAATAGATACTGTATGGTAAAAAGCATACATGTAACCCAAGAGTATTGATTGATATAGGGTAATAATTACTGGACAGAGTAAAGAAGAATTTGCAAAATATGCCAAACACACGATCTATGAGAGAGATCAGTAGATAACAATAGCAGCATACTCCTGGATGTAAAGTAGTGCATTTCCCTAACCTTTAGGGCAACAGAGCTGGTCTTCTGCGGCCCAGGGATCGCAGCTGACATCTATAAACATTGTTTAACAAGGTCTTTTCATAATTGCGCTAGACTTGACTGTCTTTTAGACAGTCGCGCTGTTACGATCATCAAGATCCAAAAATAAAGTAGTGCATTGTATTTTTTATATAGATATCAAATCTTATATCAATAACTTTTAGTATATAGAAAAACATCTAAGTTAGTTTTTCTTAGTCAACAAAGGCATAAAGTTGTTTTTTATCAAAGAAAGGAACAAAATTGATTATTTGTTATTTTTAAAAGATACTGATAATGAAATGTTTCGCTAATAAACTTATTTAATAATATATGAAATCTTATAATAGATATTATTATAATATAAGAATATATACATACATATATATAATGATTTGATATTATACTTATATATATATTTATATAACGGTTTTTCAATGAAAAAAATATAATCAGTGCTTTTTTTTTTCATAAGTATAAATCTTATTGATGGAAGGAGAGGCCTATTCATTTTCAACTATTAAGAGCAGTATAACGAATATTGATTTTGTGTAGATAGATGATCGTAATCATTAGATTATAAAGAAGTATCGAAGTCGCTTTAAAACTATCTACTCGTATTAAGGAATTAGAATAAAAAATATTTTTATAGGAGTAAAATTCAGAATTGAAAATCTTATCTATATTAATTAAATATAATATTAATTTTATAGGGAATTCTCTATGTCAAGAAGTTATGTAGCGCGACACTGAGTTAATCCATTATATATAAATTATGAGTGTATAACTCCTCTCATACTACTAATTCATTAATATAATACTTATATATTATATAGACAAATATCTTCCTACTCATAGTGTCATACAAATAATAGATTTAGTATAATTTATAATAATATTATATTAGATTCTATTTATATATATATATAATAATATTATAAGTAAAGAAATATGAATTTTTCAGGAATTATATATGTAATGAATATAGTAAGGAATATGATATTTTATATGCGTAAGGGTAGTGAAAATTTAAGCAATATATATATATAAAGGATGAATATGGGCTTACTTATTAGTAGGAAGATTTTTCACTATAATTATATATGTATATGGTAGAGGAATAGCTCTCACCTTATACCTAATTTAAAAGTGAGGTGTAGTGGAATTATATGTAGGGTAAAATCAACTATAATAAGACATAGTGCCAGCACTATACTTAAATATTACGTATCTATATAATAAGTAGTAAAATACTGGTATAATATATCACATAAAAGTAGATATATTAGACAGGTCCAGAGCCCTAGAATTCCATTCGCGGCTCATTACAAAATTAGTATAATACGATTTTGCTGATGTTAAATTCTAGATAAGAGATAATATGTTGGTAATGATAACGTTAAGTTGCAGAATACAGACGTATAAAGCTGACCTAAGGGGGAAAAGGCAAGTGGATATCGAAAGTATTGAGTATAAACTAAAAGAATTCACTAAAGTACTAGAAATAATGATCTGCTTGTAACTATAAAGAAATTAAGGTCCTAAGGCTAAAAGACACACTAAATTTGTATAAATATATAATGCATTTATAACTACTCAACTGTGTATAGTATATAGACGCTCTAATAATAACGTATGTGTGAGTAGCATGATAAATGTTTTCAGTGTAAATGTTTCTTACATATTAAGGTAAAAGTTAATAATTAATATAACAGCTATTTGTCACCATGCATCATCATCATATATTCGGCCAGCATTCACACTTGAATTACATATAAGATTAACTCAATTTCCTAGCTTCTATTACTATTCTTCTAGCGTCAGTATGGCTGCCAGATGCGAATTGGATCTCTAGCTCCATGAATCTATAGAGGAGAAGAGGAGCCAGAGAGAGGAGAGGAGAGTAGCTATGAGAGAGGAGAGAGAAGGTTTAGTTGGTTTCTACAGATTTGAGAGCTGGCTCCTTGCAATTAGCAGGACACATCTTGCCCGGC
Organism: Trachelipus rathkii; assembly: GCA_015478945.1. Taxonomy (NCBI): domain Eukaryota; kingdom Metazoa; phylum Arthropoda; class Malacostraca; order Isopoda; family Trachelipodidae; genus Trachelipus; species Trachelipus rathkii. The sequence goes on from JABUQX010109161.1 coordinate 2,687, forward strand.
TAATTGTGCGCGGTCAGTGCGAGGAGTATATATTTTTCAAAAAAAAAAATGACAAAGGAAATAAAGGGCGTCGAACTCGTCGGCCATTAGAGTGGGATTAAGTATTCAGCAGAAGTAATACTCTGAAGGGTCAATTAATGAAATGTTAAGAAAAAGAGTAGGGAGGAGAATGACCTGAACCGCGGAGCACCAGCAAGATTTTATAGATTGACTTAATTAAGCTACCGAACGGGTGGATCGATCGTCCTTAAGCATAACTGTTTGCCTCAATTCGACATGCGAGGTTGACCGAAATTGTTTCCTCCGGAGAAAGGAATCAGAGAGGTAACATAAGACGAAGGATACGTCTATCCGAGGCCAGAAGTGAGGGTGGGGCGAGGGAGCACTTTTATCAGATAGTTTATCTAAGAACATTATTTTGTTTCAAGATGTTCTGTTATTATCGAAGTTTCTACATTTCACGAATCGGAGAGTTCTATGACCGACGCCTAGAATAGGAAGCAAAAATTTAGATGTATCTGAATGATTTTATTGTTCATTAATATTACTTTATTTTGACAGGGGTGAGAGATAAGTAATATTTTTTATCACCATCGATGATTATTAAGATGATTAAAATATATTAAAATTCGAAAATTGTCAAATTCACTGGTGTAGATGGAATTACTAATGTCATTAGGCTAAAAGTTTGACTTTTAGATATGAAATTGAGAGTGAGATACAGGATGATTCGAGAGAGCTTGTTTCATCGGTCTAATGAGAAGAGTTGGATATGGGCATATCCATCCTTTTAATTGACAGGGTGATGTTGGCGTCATGCGGATTTCAACAGTAGGTGCAGAGAATGAAGATACATTATGAACAGAATGAAACGTGTGTTCCCAAGGCAGCGGAAACGGCACAGCAAAGAGGCGCATCGTTCGAAATCCCTAGGAGAATATTAATCCTTATAGGATCGTATCAGAGTATTACATTCTCATATGAGTTATAGCTCAGAGGAGAAGTGAGTAGGAGAGATAGAAGAGGTATGGAGGAGAAGGAAGAATATCTGATGAGGAGAGAGAGAGAGGAGACAGAAAGAGATGAAGAGAGAGAGAGAGGAAGAAGAGATGAGAGGAGAGAGAGCAAATTTCATCTGTCAAGTCATCTGTGGTTTTTTATAGATCCATTTTTAGATTGAAGCCGTAGTCAGCTGATATTTTGTTATAAAAAAGATTGTTTACCAAATGAGTTGAGAAAGGTAGAAGAGGGTGATTTTGTTCCGCAATGGATCCCATTTAGATGGAAAACGTAGCACAGAGTTGAGGCAAAAAAATCAGCATAAAAGGTCAGTTTTCGCAGAAAGCTAAGAAGCGACAGTGATTGTTGTGGGGACACTGCAAGGTCGCTCGGGAAGAATACCTATAGCTGAGAGAAGAGATTTTTGAAATTTGAACAGTTTTAGGAGGTTGATATATTTTTCTATTGCAAAATACCATGAAGGGAAGTGAGAGAGAGATGAAACCAGAATAGTTTTTTTTATTTTGCACTCTTTCTGAATGAAAGAAAAAGCGAATTTGTCATAATATACTATCTGAGAGAAAGATGAAATAGCAAAGTTAGAGTTGATATTTCTTGCAAAATACCAGAAGGGACGTAGGAAAGATGAGCCAGAAGGATTATTGCATTTTTTATGGAGAAAAGAATTTTTAATATCACGGAGAATAGATTTGCTAGATTCCGAGATGTAATATAAGTTTCGTGAGTTACTGGTGTTAGAAAATGACAGTAATTCCTGTGTCGAAAAAAAAAGTTAAACCAAGTTTTGTTAATTTTAGTTGTAGAGAAAGTATATAAAATGTAAGCCTCCTTGTCAGAGAGAATCACCTCGGTAGTGCAAATTACCTTAGTAGTGCAATTTTCAAACTCCACGGGACCCCTCCTACTGAAGCAGTAGCCTTCCCATCGAAGGCCAAAGAAATTCGACCACAACTCAGACCAGTTAGCAGCAATGAAGCGCCAAAACCGTTTCCTATCTGCAGGAGAGAATCTTTTCTGCGGAAGACTTGAAGAGACAGATGAGGCTGCAGAGATAAGAAAGTGATCGGAGGAATCTAGAGAAGGAAAGAGTTTTATTAACAGAATAAGGAAAAGAATTGGAAGTTAAGAAAAGGTCAAGAATGTTGAATTCACCTAAAAGACGATCAGGGATACGAGCAGGGACTTGCACCAATTGCGAAAGGACATTCTATATTGAGGAATGATCTTGAAATTCATTAGCTGTATCTTGAGAATTAGAAGAAAGCCATTGTGGTGGTGAATGTTGAAATCACCA
>JABUQX010109161.1:10000-13912 GCA_015478945.1 Trachelipus rathkii
GATCAGGATAGTTCAGTAATCGATATGAAGAAAAGTGATTGTGAGGAAGGTGAGTAGATCAGATCCACTTTTTTCGTGGTTCATTTTAGATGGTTAAAATCTTTTCAATGCGAATGATGATATTAGGGCCACTGTTAAATGTGGCGTATATTGACTTTGCTATTAATGAAAATGAAATATATATATATATATATATATATATATATATATATATATATATGTATATATATATAATTATATAGTATAATATATATATATATATATAGTTTATGATATATATATTATTAATTATATATCAGTAGGATAAAATAGTTATATAGAATTATATAGTAGTATTAATATATTATTATATATTATATATATATATATAATATATATATATATATAATATATATATATATATATATATTATAATATTAATTATATAACTATATAGTACATAGCCTATATATACTTATATATATTATATATTTATATATATAGTATTTATATTATATATATAGTATAATAATATATATATGCAATGCCCTCCTATCTGAAAAACCATCATTATACCCAAGCTGAAACCGGGAAAAGAACCCCTCTATCCCTTCATGCCTATTCGGCCCTCTCTCTATACAACACTGACGGTGCATACTTCTAGGAAAAAAATCGACTACTCAACAAATAGACACCACATATCAGCAAATACCATTCCATACACACGACTTCAAAGACAAAACGCATTCAATACAACTGCACTTGACAAACATCATTCAACCTCACCAATCGGGTCTACACTATCGAAATCCCACCACAAATGAAATCATAAGCAATTAGATATTAATAACGGCTTTGATACAGTACTCAAGATCAGTATAATTTTAATGCCACAAAATTAACAAAATGAAAGTATCCCCCACAAACCTAAAGAAATGAATTTCCAATTTCCTAGGAAGGACAGCACAAATACAAACAGCAACACAGAAATCCCGAGAACAGTAAACATCAATAACGGAGTTCCCCAAAGTGTTATCCTATCCTCCACACTATTCATCTCTTCACAGACCTCCCACAACCACAAACAGACCACATAATACATAATAACCTTACGCCGGATTGATTATTGCTCATATCCACGAAACCATCAGATCTAAACCACTGCCCACTAAGAACTGACACAAAATAACGATTAATCACTCGAACATGACTAACAGACAAGAATGTCTTGCCTACCCAAAGCGTCTGCTCAATCACTTAAGCTCGACCTGCACGTTCAAGTTCGGCCGCCAATACACACACAACTCAAAGCGAGTAAAAATAACATGCATTCTTTCCTCAATCTGCCCAAATCCCTCGGAGTAAGCCTTGACACCCCTTTCACCTTTACAAAACAACATTATGCTATAACTACTTCATCGCAAGACAAAAAATGAAACATTATTAAGAACCAATGTTATTTACATCTTAATTACACCTAAAAACAAACAACATCCATCCACATAGCTAAAATACATACGTCCAACTCTAAACACGCCTCTGGCCACAACCTAACTTAATCTTTGATAAAACAACATAAAGAAACTCCCAAGCTACACAAAACAAGAACTACAGATCATAACAATGGATTGTATTAAGTACAAACACGACGAAACAGTCTACAACGGAAGAAACAAATACTATCCCATAGACACCCCTGGATATGAGAGCGATCCTACAATTTTTTGGGCAAAACCCAAACACCCCAACATCCATGAACATGCCCTCTTCCAATCTCCATCCATCATAGACATTAAAGCAGCCAGCTTCCTTTCACCAGCTCGTGCTCGCTAAGCAAACTAAATCCTGGGAACAACATCCAGCTCCAACTAAACCACATCTTACCAACAAAGTCCACACAACACTAACTGTTAAAACTACCAAGAGACGGATCACCAAGCAACATACTAAACAAACCTCCACCAGAAATACCACCAGAATTCAATTCCCTTCCTAGAACTAATCAGGCAGCCTGTGGCCAAAATTTAAGATGCGGCGACCACCCAAACTTGCACATTGCAACACAGATGTCAGACGCTCAACCAACCACCTTTATTAACAGAATCTTGCCAAACTGTGGACCCAGGTCCCAGAGACAAGACTTCACTGTTTCTTTTCTCACCTGTCAATCAGAATCTCTACCTCGAGGCAATGCTGGAACATTTTCAGTTCTGGACATCTCTGAACAAGGCCGGTTGAGGTTGCAGAGTATGTGGATGCGGTATGGCCACTCTGAGCACAGGGTGGTCGTGGGTCAGAATGTAAAGTATATATATATCTCTATATATATTATCTTATATATATTATATATATTAGTGTACTAGTATCTATATATATATATTTAATATAGTCTCAAACCGTTGACTCTCTTGAGAATGGCTGATTGGAAGATGGGAACACTTCATAGTTTCTTATGCATGCTTCCCTTGTTACACGGTGTAGATTCACAGCATTGAAGTAATGGTGTTTGGATAATCCTGACCTTTGCGAAATTAAAAACAATATTTGCAGATTTAAACTGCATTAAGGACGAAGAAAACTCAACCACATGAGAAATAAAATAAGAGCAATCTTTTGAAATTTAACCCCATGTAGCTAAATCCAAGATTCGGATATTGATGGTGGGGATTCAACGATCAAGGCTCGGATATATTTATTTGTCAAGTAAGAGATACTATTAGGGAAGCGAGGCTAACGCCTGAAAGCAAACTTTTATATTTTTCTTCAGAGAGTCTAATCATTGACAGTGATTATGATAAAGTAGTCATTAGACTGGGCCTAGATATATTTAATGTTGTAGTAGTGTTAGTGATGATGGTGTTAACATAATAACACCCTGCTCCTTGAATAGGGCTTGCCCGTGAGTCCTGGCCACTCTGTATATATTATATATATAGTATATATAATGTTATAGTAATATAAAATAATAAAGTAATATATAAGTAATATATATACTATATATATATATATACTATAATATCATTAGTTAGTTACTTAGTCAGTTAGTTAGTTAGTTAGTTAGTTAGTTAGTTAGTTAGTGTAGGTTAGTGTAGTTAGGTTAGTTTTAGTTATTATGAGTTAGGTTAGTTCGTTAGTTAGGTTAGCTAGTTAGTAGAATAGATTGTTAGTTAGTATCCTAGGCTTAGGTTAATTGCCACCGATCCTTTATCCCATGAGTTTGAGGTGTTCATTACCTAACGCAGTAGGGTCTTGATCAGGGAAAATTATGTTACATGTATTTCCTATCCAAGTGGATTATAATGCAAAGATTATCTAGGCTTGATAGCAAATCATGCTTCGGCTCAATTCATTTGCAAATTCTAGCCATCATGGACGTGGTTTAACATACAAATGAGATTATATTCTTATATTAGAAGCATGAGAAAGAGTCTGATTTTGTATGTTGTAATAGATGGTTCTGTTGTATGTGTTGTCTATGTTTCAAGTGATGTGTGGTTATTGAGATTAGTTTAATTTTCAACTATGTTGTAAATGTAAGTTAAATATACATGAAAATTCTCGCTTTGACGGCATGTTTTTTGTGTTTCACCAGGTACAGACTGGAGTTCGAACTTTAGCTCTTGCGGGAGGAAAATTATTATGTGATTAGGAAGTTTGAAAACGGTAATTCCTGAAGGAAGTGTGCCTACACCGAAAAACATGAGAACAAGCTGAGATAAACCAAGGTTTATGAGTTATAGTTGATGGAAAAGGAAATGGTATATACGCCTCCATTCCAGGAAGATTTGCCTTTAAAATCCCGAAAGCTTTGAGAACTCCTTCCTCCGGAGTAGATATTATTCAAGGAAAATCAAAAATTACAACCTCGCTCCAGAAACTCCAAGTTCGACTGTGAGATGACAGAACGTTTTTTCGCTTTCTTCCCTTGCGCGG
>JABUQX010109162.1:0-45000 GCA_015478945.1 Trachelipus rathkii
TAAATTTCCTGTTCTACTGCTGCTGCAATCCTGATCCTCAGACCTGTGTTTCCAAATCATGGCCTCTACTGATAATCTGATTCCTCATCTCAATTATGCTATAGTGATGTGGAAGAACGAATCAAGAAATAATAACCATTAAAATATATTAATATTGGGTTCTTTAGATTTGTTTTATCAAGACTTCGAGTGTCCTGTGACAGAGAACCTGAGCGTACCTGACTGAGAACGTCTGGCTGATAAGGTGTAACTGTGGGTTTTCATGGTGATAGAGACGATATATGATGATGTTTAACTACTACCAATACTTTGTACAATTATATAAATAGCATTTAGAAAAGTACCGGAAGGCTCTGGCTGCTCTGTCTCTGTCAATTTCCAAATTAGGATGACCTTGATGAATAATAGTTTGTTCTGTGTTAAATGTTCAGTGTGAGCTGATTCTTATTTTTTTATATTTGAATGGAGATATTTTCAATGTGCTTGAGGTAACTTCTCTCACATGCCAGCCTGAAGTGGCAGGAAGGTCTAGATTCGGGAGGCTACTTTTGATATCTTGCAATACAATGCTTACAAAAACTAATCCACCATGCTGCAAGACGAAACATTGTTGGAAATGTGTAAGGCCCAGAGATATTCCCATACTGAAGAAGTCCCGTCTGACGGAAAAATTCCATCAATCTCCCCATTACTTTCTTTTCATACCACATCTTAAGCAATTTTCCTTGCTCATAGCTATTGTGCCCGTATTCTGAAAAAAATCTTGAAACCATGAAAAGAAAAATTAATGAAAAGTGAGTAGGTTTTAGAGGTTTGCCATTTGTATATAGAGTTGTATTGTTATTTGTATGTAATTGTTTTTTATAAAAGTAAAAAAAATCTACTATGACCACCGACTATAAGTTGATATATAGGCTAGCTAAAGAAAGTTTTAAACATCCTAAAGCTAAATATCATAACCGTGCTAAAGATATATGTACAGCGACAAAGCTAACATACCACTAGGTATATATACCGCCATTATGTTATTATATATATCACACAGTATGATGCACAACATTATATAAACAGTTCCTTATACTTCAATACAGTTAAAATAAGGTTATATAAGATACTATATAGGGGAATACTATAATAATGAATTTATAGGCATATTAATATGACAGTATTATATAACGTAAGCCTATTATTTATGCACTTATTAATATAGTAACATCATCTGTATACCCATATATATATATCAAGTATATATTATTAATTTAATTTATACCTGACTATTATAATATTATATAGTTAATCATATATATTTAAATATATATATACATATAGAGTATTATCATAATATACTAATAAGTATTTATAAGCGATACTAGGTATATTTATTACTATTATACATTAAGCTCAAGTATATATCATATATATATAATATATGAGTATTAATTATACCGCATACGAATTACCTATATTATTGATATTTGTAATATTAATATTACGTATATATATAGTGTCATACTATATATATCAGGCATAACAGCCTATATATATAACTCTATATTGATATATATACTTTATATTCAGTCAATAATATACTTCATAATTAGTAAATAATACTCTTTATAAGCAACAACATATTCATTAATTAATATTGTGGGACGTTCCCAGAATATCAAGCTGCCGTCCTCACAGTTAAGCCTTTAGAAATTGTTATATTTATTATTGACCCAGACTATTTGTAAACTTGTTAATAATGGATAATCCCATAGAAAATTGTGGCCCATTACCTTTGCTTCCAATTTCCTTGATTTTGTGTACTCTTACTCTTTTCTGATTTCCCCAAGTATTTCTATTTTTATGTCATCACTGATTTTTTTTGCAAATTCAGTTACTCAGTATGTGTTGTTACTTTCTTGAACTATTATTTTCCACCTCAGTGAAGCACAATTTACAGAGTGCTCTTTTACCCTTTGTATGTATGATTTTCCTTAACAGTAAATAGAGAATGGACAGGTGTTTGTTTTCTTCCGGCCATTGTCAAAAATTTTATGAGATATTATCACTTAAACCATTTAATGTATAGCTATAAATTTAAAATATATAATTAATTATTATCCTGTAACACCTGTTTCCTAATAATAAACAAGGTAAATAAATAAATATTTAGTAGAATGGTATGATAAAATGTTTAAAGAAATGTAATAAAAAACAAAAAAACAAAAAAACGAATTATTTAAAAATAAAATATTCACTAAAAAAAAGAGAAAAAATCTATGTTAAAGTTCGTTTAAAAACCCCCCCCCCTCGCGATTTTAAATATAAAAAAACGGTCATTTGTTTTTTAACAACTCTAGTCTGGAGTTTGTTGTAATGGGTGGGGTCAGGGAAATTAGTGAAGAAGGAGTAGTGGAAATAAATTATGGACTGTCCTTTGTGTGTCCTGTCCGAATGTTGTGCGTCCAGCTTTATTGTTTTTCGTTAAGAGGTTTAATTGTGATGTAATAAGTGATATTTTGGCTTGTGAGGCCGATTAAAAATTTGAAAATACCTAAATTGGAATTTTTTCAAATTTCTTTTATTATATTTCAGAACTTTTCTGACAGTTAGGCAAATATGAATTATATGAAACAGATCAAAAGACATCTGTAAAGTCGCAGTTAAGAGAATTAAATTTTTTGAAATTTGTTTTTTGATAAAAGAGAGGCAGGTCAACAATGGGGTCAGTGAAATGCGTGCTATTATTGATCAGTAATAGGATTGGGACACCAATGCGTACAAAAGCTATTCTGCTCAAATGACTTAAAGGATATGTTAATTCATTTGCTTATTTTATGAATACAAAGTTTGTTGAATTAATTTTTAGGCATTTATTATTTTTTTCATTCTAGTCTTTTAGTACAATTAAATAACAATGTATTATTTTTTTAACTCTAATCCGAGATGGAGTTATAAAATTGATGTATAAGGCTATCTGTGGTCTCAAAGCAAAATAAAAATTAACTAAAGCAAACATATAATCTCTAAAATTGAGTTTGAGATATTGTTCAAGTATAAACGTGGGTTCCCAAAATGTGTTGCAGATTGCGTTGTAGGTCCGAATGACTTAACTATTGTGACAGTTTCTGAGACACTTGACAATCCTCTCAAATTACATAGTACAATTCTATCACAAATTAACTCATCATAATAGTTAGTAATCATTGATAGCAGCAAAGAAACAGGTGCAATTATATTTAATTTTTTTATAACTTTTTCTTTGAAAATTATTCCATTTTACTTTTTTAACTTCCCCTCTCTCTTGGAAGGTGAAATGTACCTTTTTGTTATTGACCACCTAATATCTTTTAAATAAAAGATATATCAGTGAGAGTGGATATCAGCCATTAAGAGTAGTAACAAATTCATTGGAAGTAAAAAAATTTTTTTTTTTTTAAATATTTCCCAATTTTGCAGATTATTAGAATAATTCAAGTCTCTTTGAAGATAATTTTTTATGTGCCCAAGTTACTTTCATTACTAAACTTTAGCACTATCCGATTTGATCCTGATTTTGCAAGATGTAATAAAAAATTCTACATAGTGGCCATTCGCAAACTCAACTTGTCGCAAATTATCAACTTCCTAGATATCTCAATTTAAAATCTCCTGTTATTCACTTATAACAACATTTGTTTACCTTGGCTATTTTCATCTCAATCCAAATGTCTTACCAACTGTCTCCTCTATCCAAATTCAGATACCCTTGCTAAAAGCGTCCTTTTTGTAACACTTTGAAGTCAATAGCCTATAAACAGCATTTTCAGAAAGATTTAAAATGGGAAAACAAAGAAAACTCAACACTTTATAGGAAATTAGAAACAAACAAATATTATTATTATTATTATTATTATTATTATTATTATTATTATTATTATTATTATTATTATTAATTATTAATTATTATTATTATCCGATAAGTTATTTGTGAACTTAAGAGATGTCTCTTCATTGTTGGAGGAAATAAATGAAAAAGGTTCAGAGGCCAATTTCGAAACGTTTGAGAGAAGAAATATTTTGCACACCGTGTCATGTCGAAGAGTTTCCCTTTGGTGCTTCTCCAATAAGGTTTGAGTGATGAAGAAATAGGATGGTAAATTTTTGTCTAATATGAATACCTTCTTGAAAACATTATTGAGAGTGTACCCTATGAGTGAGAGAGAGTAAATTATTATGAGAGAGTATTATGAGAGTATTATTGATATTTAAAGTATTGGTAAGGGGTAGAATGGTATTTAGAGTATCTAGATAGGTTGGTAACCCCAAATTTACTAACATCGTGAATTAAAGAGTAATCGGATGACCTTTTAATTAACAAATCCGAAAAGCGCAAAGAAAGAAAAAAGATCTCCAATAGGGACTACACATATATATGTCAGAGAACGAGGCTGATGTGTATAAGCATTTGGAATATAGTAATTAGTATAGGTAAAGTTAAATGAAGTTTCCTATCATGAAATTTCCGGAGAAAAAAATAAATAAAAAAATAGCTTTCTCTGGTCCTCTACTTCAAATAATTGGATTTTTGTTAATCACAAAATTCTACTGCCGTTGAACTCAAAAAAATTATTAATTGCAAATATTTAGAAAGTTTAGAGTTCACATAATCATTCTTATCCTTTTCAGCCAGATAAAAATTATAAAAAGGTTTTTGCTATCAACTGTCCCTCTTCTGATTATAAAAAAATAAAACAATAAATATAAATTAATCCGGTCAACGATTATATAAATGGACATATGTACAGAAGTAGAAAGTATGAAAGCCCTCTGTTTTTTTCCTGTGGAAGGCGACCTTCAACAATTACATTATCTAAGAAACTAAAATACAAGTTTAGCTTATATGAATTTAAACTTTAATTGCTTTTCACGCCCCTAATTTCAATCCCAAAGGCCTCCTCTAATTTTCGGATTCGAATAGGTTTTCATATTTATTGTATTTAAATTAGTCAAAAACCACTCTCTGCCTCTTATGTTATTGTGAACTTCTGAATTTACACAACATTTCCTATCTGACTATAACCTCACCCTTACTTTATTACCATTCTTTCTCTTTAAATTAGCTAACTCTAATGTCTCAAGATCCTATTCTTCAAACCCCCTTAGTCTTAAAGAACTCGCTATGAGGCCTTATCTCTTTAAAGAATTTACAATCTGGTTCATAACTATAATATCCATTATTTCAAAATAAAATGTAAACATTTTAATTCGCTCCCAAAACAAGATATTTAAGATATTCCCGCCCATTCTATAGCCCTCTAACTCCACCATACCTAAGGTTTCGGCTGATAAGGAGTTTGATACTAACCACTCTTTTTGCTAATTAGAGGACTGTCCAACAATAAAGGCATCAATATAATTATACCTCTCTAATCTCTAATCCGTCATGCAATAACCTATCTGGTGTCTTCCCTCGGCTTACAATTACAAAGACTGCATAGAGTAAACCTCCCCTCATTCTTCCTTTTTTTCTTACTTGAGTATATTTCAATTTGAATTATCTTCTTTTTTGACTCTTTGAGATGTTCTTTAGCTAGCTCCTTATAATCTTCTACCGTAAGCCCTCTTTTCTACCTTTCTTCCAAAAACTTTACGTCAAAACAATAAGATCCGGACGAGTATATCTTTGTGCCATCCATTTTAATTTTTCCCCAACAATGATCTAGTATCTGTCATCTAAATTCTTCTCATTTAACCTTTCATCTTTATTAACCCTGTTTATTTTACCTATCACTAATTTTTCTCTTGAGTACTTAAGCTTCTGACTTTAATAATTATATTCACCTCCTTTCTTTGTTCCACTTCTATTCCTAGATATTTAAAAAACGTTACTTTCTTCTCTTCCAACCTTAAGCTCTTTCTTTATTTTTCGATATGAATTTCATCTTAACATGAATTCCCCATTCTACATAAATAACACAATAATTCTCTTCCCATTTGGAGATAAAGTGTTATCATATTTTATCTTAACTCTTATACCTCCATTATTTTTATTAAAATAACACTTGCACAAAGTCTCTCCATTAACCATTTCCTCGCTGAGAGTCATCCTTAAACCGTAAACCGTTTTCTTTAGTTTCCATAATTTTAGAGTATTAGCTTCATCCGGAGGTTTTATCACAACTTCTCTTTCCATTTCTTTCTTGTAAATAAGCTTTGTTTTAACATCCAGAAAGTTCTTTATACCTGACTCCACATTCTTCATAATTTATTATTAGAAAGTAGTATTTATATAGCTCCTTCTGTTTTGAAAAATGTGGGAGCTTCACACTCCTGCGATCCAAACAGTCTTTCCTCCATAAAACCCTTAACAATTACTAATTCTATGCTTTCCAAATCTTTAGCTCACCTCTTTCTCTATTTTCAGTAAATTATCCATCTTGTCTTAAGTATCTTATTTCCTTTTCTTATGTGATTTACTATGTAAACTTAACAACAATTAATTTTCTTTTCCAGTACTCGATTTCCTTCTTCTTGGCTTCTTTTATTTTCCTTGGTGTGAACATCTACCAGAATCTTTTTCCTTTGTAAGTTACCTAACTTTTCACTTCACTAAAGAAAACCAATTCTCCTGTATCTTCAGCTAAATTTCATTTCCTCTTAGTCCACCCAACTCTTTCTTCGAATCTAAATCTTGAGAGCATTATAAAAGTTACAAAGCATACTTCCCTCCTCATTTTTAACCTCCTAAACTCATTCACTTTCTCTTATCTCAATCCAACTCCTCGTCATCTTGTTTTATTCTAATAATTTAATACCATTTCCTTTTCTAATATCAATCAAATAAATCCCATCATCATCTTCGACCGAACATTCTCCTTCTTCCTCTTCCTCCAGGTAAACCCGTCTCCTCATTCCTCTTCCTTCCTCATTCTCTTCTTCACTATCTCTTAAATCTCTATTTCCTCTTCCTCTTTCATTCCATGCTCTTGTCTGCCTCTTCCTTCTGCCTGTCTTCCTCCATACACTCTCTCTGCCCTCTATATCTCTCTCTTGCTCTTAAATAGATCTCAGCTGCGCCTTTTCCTCTTCCTCGTCCCCTTGCCTTTCCTTTACTTTCTTTGTATTTTCGATATATATGCCTCATTTATTATCACCTCTTAATAATCAGACTCTCTCAGCATTGTTCTTATTATTCTCATTCAATATGTTGTTATACCCGTCTCTCCCAATATTCATTTCTCCTGTAAATTGACTCTGATAAACTATATGGCGTACTACTTTTCTCTCTATATAATAAAATTTCATCCTAACAACGATCCACAAATGCTCTTCATTCATTCTGATCTTTCCTTTAAGAGCTCTCCTTATCCGATCTCTGCATTCTTTCTCTTGAATCTTATCTTGAACCAGCATTTGAACTTCCATTAGTTCTTTTAGTTTTGCTCCCTTCTATTTCTTCCTCTAGGTGGTTCAGGGTATAGCAGATGCCTTTGTCAAAGTCCTCTGTTTACCTTACCTCTGTATTGGAATCCCAAACACTTTCTCTGATTGGGGAGAATAACTCACCCACTCATTATTCTATCATTCTTCGCACTGACCATCCACATTAAAACCCAATCTCTTCCTTAGCTCCATCTTCTTTTAATTTCCTCATACCCTCTTTCAATATTCCCACTGTCTTTCCACTTTTCCCATTGCTATGGGCTCTCACTCGCAGTACATAACATTTCTATGCCCCATTTTTCCGAAAAAATTCTATCATTTTTCTTCGTTCTGAATTCCCTCCTCCATGCCGTTATTATTTTTTGAGGCGCTTCCAAATAACTATCCATTTCTTCCATTACACATTCATTAATAACTGGAGGGTTTCTTATCTTCAAAAAAGCCATTTTGCCTGACAAATAGTGTGTGGGACACATCAAATTTCCACACCATAATACGAGTATAAATTTTTTCCCCTTCCAGCTCGACCTCCATAATCCATGGTATTAATCCACCTCTCGATTTAAAAATTGTATTGGCTTAGAGGTAAACGCCACTCTGATAATTCAATGGGCCATTGTCAGGAATTTCGCGTCTTGGACTTTTAATTATTATGTTTACATTTGTTGTACGTCAATGTATGATCTTTGAGACATCAATCTCCTTTATAAACGGTTGCAACCTGTTTCCTGTCTATTCACCCTCTTAATAATCTTCACTCTATAGAATCCCATGCCCTTTCACAAGATCATTTCGATATGGCAATTTTTCAAAAGAGAGCAATGGCAGAAGATAGTAATGTATTATCTACAAAGCGCAGCTATGCATTTTTCCATTTTGTTGTCCCTCATCATCCAATATAGCCTATTTTCCCTAAGTGGTTAGCCATGATTCATCTACTTCATTTTTCATCCTTTTTCCCTTAATTTTATGTCTTTCCACACTTATATGACCTTTCTATACCAATATTGAAAATAGGTATTACATTTTTTTTTTTCGATTTATTATAGAAGCTGAGTTACATTCAATATAATTGTAATCATTTAAAACTTCTTTAGATGGACCTTTTATATAATGTATTCTAAAAAATTCACCGTCCTACCCAACTCATAAAGGTAAGTTTCCTTCTACTATTCTCTGTTTCTAGTAATGCTGCTTATTACCTAAAACAATCGAATTAAAAATTTCTATGACAGCTCAAATTCCCTTTCCCCAAATTACAACATAAGTAGCTTCTATCCTTTTCTTTCAAGAAGTTCATTCTCATCGTTCTCTCCCAAGGTACTCTTCCCTTATATTTAACTTTGAAGATTCGAAGGACGAATTGCTCTCTTATAGTGACGGACAAATTCCCTCTATTTGTATATATCACAGTATTCATAAACAACTTGTTATGCGGACTATCGCACTAATTATATCCCAGTTATTCTCTTCTTCTACCCTCTATCCCCTAACAACACCACTTCTTTTGTCACTGTTTTCCTTTCCTTACACACATTAGCCAAATGTCCTTTCTTACATTTGTAAGCACTCATTTAAGTACTTCGTTTCTATGATCCAAGCAGTTTTGAATCCATCAACATGTTGCTATTGAATTCTTCCGCCACGGGTACTACATCCATTCGGCCTTTATCTAATGTTTAAGTTCGCACTCACTTTGCTGGGTACAAAAACGATTATGTGGGAGCAGTTGATAGTTGTCCCGCTTCTTTATTAACAAATTATAAAAAGACATTCCTTCTTTCGATATTTATATTCCTCTCTTTATTTCTCCCTTTGTTTTCCTTTTCTTTGTTTTGGTCAATATCTGAAACTCTTTCCCATAAAATGTCCCACTAACAACTCGTCCTCTTGGTTATTGTGAAGATGGGGAACGATTATGAATTTTTGCCGGATGGAAGATTATAAATTAAGACTTTAATAGCCGATGGGACGAATGACGATTAATTGGTCAAATAATAGTATATTTAAAGAATTTCTTTCACTCGCTCCAATAGATATTATCCTATAAGTATGTATTAGCATCTATTATGGTAATATAGGATATTGTTATTACTAGCCCTATCACCAATTATGTATAAGTGTTAATAGAATTAATGTTTAAATATATAGGTATATTATATATATGATATATATAATATATATGTATATATATATATATAATATATATAATATATATTATATATATATATATATATATATATTTATATATATAATATAATATATATATATACTATCATATATATATATATTAATAAATATAATATATATATATATAATATATTTATATAGTATATATATATATTTATATATATTGATTAGTAATTACGTAATATGATATATTATAAATTAGGTATAGCTAGAGGTTATAATTAGACAGGGGGTCAGGTGGGTTGAAACCTTGCCATGTAGAGTTTTTAATCGTTAAGCAATCAACTTTTGATTCCCTGTTTTATAAGTGTCTATTATAATAATAATAATATTATAATAATAGATAATAAATATATAATAATAATAATAATGGAATAATATAATAATATAATAATAAGTAATAATAATAATAAATAATTAATGGGTCAAAAATGCTTTCAATTTATTAATGAAAATGAGGGAGACATGTTTGTGGTCCACAACGATTTCTTACTATTTCTTAGTTCAAGTGGCTGTTCCTCATATATATATTATATATATATAGATTAATATATTATTATTAACGTTATTTATTTATAATTATTATATGAATAAGTTGAAAGGATAATATATGAAGCTCATATGATATATATATTATATATATATATAAATATATATATGATATATAATATATCTATATAATATATATATATATATATATATATACTATATACTATATATATATATATTATATATATATATATATATATATATATTATTACTATTATATATATATATATGATAATATTATATATATATATATATAGATATATGATATATATAATAATTATATAATAGTATATTAGACAGGAACTTAAAATGTAAGGCGTTTCAAGTTTGGCAAGATGATCAGCAAATTGGCTTACCTGCAGTAAGGAATACTGATGGAATTTTAAAAGAATATTTAAAGGATAAGGAGGGAGCTGTAAATCGTTGATGGGATGAGCAGCAGGTTCATTCCTTTCTTCAACTAAATCTTTCTCTCCTCAATAATCCATGGTTCGATCTGGCTTGTTCTCTGGCCATTCATGCTAGAGAAAGGGTGCGTATCGGGGGTGGAAAAATTCTCGTCTCCTATCACTCTCGCTTAATTTTCAATTCAGAGCTAAAAATCGTTGCAGGGGATACTCTGACGAAGCAAAGCGACTGTTCGATCAACGAAGTGCGCTAAACCTCCTTGGTTCTCCTGCTGACAAATCTTTCTGGCCATTTGACTCTGAAATCTCTCTAGCAACATCTTGTATATCTGCCTTTCCTCCTCTTATCGATCTGATGATTGTGTTGCTAATTCTCCAACTGAAAAAGGCAATCTCTTCGGCCTTCTATATTCTCTTAACTCAACCCATGGACGATTTCGGCACTCCTCCTTCCATACTGTCCTTTGTTCTCCTCTCAGGGTGTCCTATGCCTTTGGCCGTGTGATTACCATTTGATCGGGTGTATGGGCCCTAGAAATCTATGAACGTTAAGAAGGCGGGTGGCCCGGATGGCATTCCTCCATCCGATGATCTTAATTGAGGAAGGAGATTGCTTCCCGTGCTATCCGTGCCCCGGGGCGCTTTGCAACTATACTCCTCTATGAGTGCTCTATATATCACTAGCGTTACTCTTTTTCCTTCAGTGGTGGCTTGAGAGGCTCTAACATGCCAACCTATTTCCGATAAAACCTATATGCCGCTCTGATCCTTGTCTATAACTATTCAGCCCTATGCCCTCACTTTGTATTATTTGCCGACTATCTAAGATCTTTGAAACCGGACATTTCTTGCGCACACCTCTTCAATATCTTGTAGATCCTATAGCTGTGTAGAACTCATTTCGATCTGCTCAGCTCTACGGCATATCATAAATTGCAGCTAAAGAGAAAGTGCGTATCGATGGTGTTGGAAAATAATGTTCTTCTGATTCTTACTTATCACCCTTCGTGTTATAATATTTTGATTCACAGTGCAATTTGCTTAAAATAGTTTGGCAGGGGGAGACTCTAGACGAGCAAAGCGGGACTTTCTTATCAAAAGATACGAAAGATGTGCCGCTAACCTCCTTGGTGTTCTCCTTACTGCAAATCTTTCTGGCCTCTTAACCAAATTAACAATCTCTAGTCAACAATCTGGAGATTGTCCTGCACTTTCCTCCTCTTATTCGATCTGATGATTCTGTTGCTTTAATTCTAAAACCTGAAAAGGCCAGATACTCGTTGTTGTCGGCCTTCTATAATTCCTCTAACTCACCATGGAATCTATATATTGTCTGGTCAGATTTTGGTCCATTTTGCCTTTCTAAGCCTACTTCCTTCCGCTCTCAGGTGTCCTATGGCCTTTGCCCGTGATTACATTTGATCAGTGCATGGACCCCTGAAATCTATGAACGTTAGGAAGGCGGGTGGCCACCAGGATGGAACTAATTTCCTTTGTTACGACCCGACTTAATGAGGAAGTTTTGCTTCCGGTGCTATCCCTGCCATCTTAACTACTCGTTTCAACTATACTCTCTATGTCCCTCAAATACTAGCACTTTTCCTAGTGTTTGAAGCTCGAACATTGTCCCAACCTATTCCGATAAAACTAAAGCCGCTCTGATACCATCTAAACATAATCGCCCCTATATCCCCTCACTTGTATTCTATCTGAACATGATCTTTTAGGACAAGTCTCCTGGTCGCACACTCACTTCATCTCTTCTTAGACCATCTGGAGAACTGCTTTTCGATCGCCCAGTACGGTGACTATTTCTCTGGAGCGTTTGAAGTCAAGGACCAAATGCTCAAAAATTTGAATTTCCATGGGTTTTCGCTCTTAAGGAACTACGGGTCAGACTTGAGCATGGTGGCTAGCTCTTGACATTATAACCCAAACCCAAGCTCATTTGCTATGACACGGTTAAGATGGGGACGATGTCACTGCTCTCCAAGCTCTCCTGCCTTGGAGGATTGTTCCTTTCTCGTTACATACTTTGCTTATTGTATGTTCTCCATCTTTCTTTCAAATCGCTCAGAATATCAGGATGGTTTAGTTTGATCATTGGGGCGACTGAAGTCTATCTTCTTGTTTATTGTGCAATTTATAGAGAGTTATTGTGTGTTCCTCAGGGCTCTCTGGTTTTATCTCCTACACTTCTAGTTCCTTGATGACTATCTCTATCATATAATTGTAATTAACTTGCTCTCTACCTGGCTACCTCTAACTCTATTCAGCTTATCATATGCCGATCGCGGACGTTCGGATGCACTATCATTCTTCAATCATATCAAATTCTGCCTCCTCGTTCAGTTATTCTTCACCTTTATCTAGTAGTAGAGGCTCTCGTCGTCGCTTAATCTTAGATTCATCTATTTGCTCAGCCTGATGCTGAGAGATAGAATTTTCCGGATGTGTAGCGCCGTGGTCTCATAACCAGAGATATAGTGAAATAAATTTCAATTTCTTATAAAGATAAGCTCAGACGTTCTTACTCACACACTTCGTATTCGCTTCTCCAAAAACACCTATTCTAAAACTTCCTTATCTCTTTATCGAGCGGTTCTCTCGGTTGTCAACTGTTGACAATATAACAGCGCTTTTGGACTTGAACATTAAAACCAAATATTATTGTCTCTGTAATAAAAAACCTCATAAAATTCGTCATATTGTTCACAACGGTTGCATAGGGCGGGCCGGGTCAAAGAACACTGAGAAGTTCTGTTTTATAAGAACTAGCGAGACCCTTTTTTATTTCCTCACTTTCTTCAGTTGCTCCAGCTATACAAGGGGTCTTATTTCCGCCATGACGTATGGAGTCGACTGCTCCTCATAACCTCTGAGGAGGTGGGGGAGTGAGATGGTTTCTGAATGTTTCCACCAGTCTTATTGGTACAAAGAAGTCTGAATGTGCAAAATTGCAGAGAAGGCTTATAAAACTGTTCAGAGTCTGTGAATAACATTTTCCAGTTCACTTTGAACCCTCTATTTTGTGGTCGCGATGTTGATTGTTGCCTTTCCATTTGTATCTTCTAATCCATATGTGCCGCCGCAAGTTAGTGTTATCACGCTCGGCAGGTTTAGCTGCGAGGGAACTTATGCCCACTCGTGAGTCACCACCTGTTTTACCCGAAAAAAAGCCATCGTGCTATTGTATCGTGGCGCTCGAGGTTATTGTGTTTGAGCTACATTTTGATATATATATTGTCTAGTTTCGTAATAAGTGGTGTATTTCTTCTTTCCCCACCACGCTCTGTTCGTGTGTAAGTCTGCGTCCATCCTTCTGTATTTCCCTGCTGAACTTATCTCCCTTCACTGTTTTTATAATAGACCTAGCTGTCTGTGTGTGTCGATTAGATGTCCGTAATTTGCGCTTGTGAGCGGTGTAACTTAATTTGAGGCGTATAGATAGTTTCGTCTCTTGTCCAATTATATTCTTAGTTCAGGTTATGATAGTGTATAGCTTTAGTTGAGTGTTGAAGGACTTTGTTCGGTTAGGCATTACTGTTCGTTGGCCCTCCTTTGAATAGGGCTGTGGCCCGGTGAATGGTGGTGAGCAGAACTGTTAAAAATAAAACAAAATACGCATTGCCGGTTTAAGTTTTAGCAGATGTATTAGTGTTGGGAAAATGAAACTGAATCTCCTACTTTTATCACCCAAATCCAAAATTCATTCAGCATTAGAATTCCAGAAATCGCAGACTCTCTTCAAATTATCCTCATGATGGACCATGCATGTCGCAACCAACCCAAATAAATTTTGACCTTTTTCAAAACTTAAGAGTATAACCTTTTTAAGAAATGTCTAAGTCACTTCATCACACATGCGAAATATTGACTTTGAATCAAATTAACAGCAAAAAATCTACCATAGCTCTCTTACCACAATTCACGCATCACATCTATCCAGAGCATTTGCAAAATCCTTCTATCCCCCTTTATTCCATTTACACAACAAACAGAAAACCACACAAATTTCACGCACCGACAGTCGCAGGCTGGAGGGACCAGCAAGAGAAGTTAACAAGCTATGAGCCGAGGCGGACCGACTGGGAGCCATTCATTGATATTTTTCAAACCTGTTTCGCTTTCTCATATTCTTGATTTTCAGTCACAGCGAGCCCACATACCGAAATTTGCAATTTCTAAATACATCCAATCACCTCTCTCCTCTTCTCCTCAACATTTATTGCCTTTCATGGCAATATTTCCAATATACCAAAATCATTCAGAGATCGAAATTCACTTTGACACATTTTCGCTTCAACAAGAATAATAGAGATAAAAGGCAGTATATTAAATTCGTATGTGGACGCGATCACGACCTTTCATTCCCGAGGAGACCGTGCATTAGAGGCAACATCTCCTGGCATAAAGATTATATTGTTGGGTTGATGTAATTGGGGTTTGGGCAGCCACAACACGTCCTAACTTACCACCAGTCCTTAGAGCTTCTACTGCTTAATCTTATACGACACGGCAGTATATCGAAGTACTGAAGAATGATGTTGGTGTGGCAATATTCTTTTTGTTTTATTCTTTCCCCACAATAATGTGTGATTATAAAAATGAGTTGGAATTAAGGATAGTAATCTGATAAAAGGCCCGATTGTTTTGTTTCTAGATTTGGACCAGCACGAGGGTGGGGATATAAGTATGTGCCTTTATTACTCTTTGGATGAGTGGAATTTAGATAGGTAGTTGTTTGATACTAAGATAATTGTCTGTCTGGAGGATGGACTTTGATATATATAAAACGCACAGAAGCAGAAGGCGGTATGAATCATTTGGCATTGGATAGTGTCAGTACACATGACTATATGTTTGTAGTCTATATATATATGAGGTAATATATATATTATTAATTAAAAATGTATATATAGTATTAATTATATATAGTATATATAATAAATATATATACTATGCGTGAATATATGAACTATATATATAGTATATAGTATATAAGTATATATATTATTATTATAATATTATAATATATTATATGTATATATTATATTATAATATAGTATATTAATATATATAGATGATTATTGTCTATTGAGTGTTTAATAATCACCAATTATCCAAAATTTCTTAATATTTGTTCAATTAAACGATCGTCAAAATAATCGGCAAAAATTGCGATGACGATGAGATTGAAAAAAAAATATGCCCGATTTTTGAACGATGCACACGAGTAATGCGTCCCATCACTATTAATTGGTTCTATCAGCTTGATTAAATCTCCGTCTAAAGCTCCTAACATTATTTTTCTTATATGCAACTTTCTCAATCAGTAGGGATCTCCAATTTACATTGAATCCTAATCCCAACGAAAAAAACCTCTCTTTGTAGTTTCTCTTTTTGTTCTAAACAGACTATTAAGTTTAACACAGTTCAGCCATACCTGCTGCAGAACACCTTCTCAATGCCAGACACAAAGTAAATCAAATTGGGATCTGCATAACACATTAGCAATATGGACAGAAATTAGTAGATATGGCTTGAAAAAAAAGTGTATAAATCACTCTGTAGTTTCTTCATAATGGTTAGCGTAACCTTTTTGTAGCTGTCTTCTCTTTCAATTTCCTGGAAAAAGAGTTCATACTGTCCATCTGTTTCTCTTCCTTTTCGCTCGTTTTGAGTCAGCTGCTATATTTGTCTTTCTACCTCTTAGAACAACCTTGTTCGTTACAGTCATTAATAATTTGATAATTTCTTACTTGATTAATGTTAGCCTGGTCACTCAGTTTAAGTCTCGCTTATATTCCTCCGTCCCTTGGCAAACCTCACTACCAATGTCCCATGGTTCTCCACATAACCTCCACATCTATTATTGCTAGCACTCCTCAATAAAAAGTCTTATAAAGTTAACGCTGGTATTATTTAATCTCCATACCAGATTCGTTTCATTTCTGCCTTACATTCAAAAATCGTATTTCCCACACTCTCACTCATAATCTATATCCAATCTTCCACTTTTCCTTTCCACTCAAGGAACCTCGCTTTATCCTTTTTCGCTCCAGTTCGCTAAACATGGTTCCTGGGGACCGTTTTTCATCTTCGACTACTCCTCCCTTTTACCTTTCTTCCTCACTCCTCGATATCATCAGGTACGCCATTTGCATAAATCCAGGAATTAATGAACTCTTTAGGGTTTTAAATTGAATATAAATATGTAAGGTAAGAAATTAAGTATCGACTAGATATTGTAAACATATTATGGTCGCCGAGATATTATGATCCGAATGCCGATGTCCAGTTCCATAAACCAAATTTTACTAACCTCTAATTAAATCGGATGACCTTTTACGCAAACATGTAAAGAAAGCAGAAAAAAAGTCTCCATAGGGACTAAAACTTTCAGAACGAATAAAGATTGAATTAAAATATAAAAGGGTTAAAGTTAAATGAAAAGGTAATCCATATGGAATATTGCAAGGCTAGAAAACAGGAGAATATTGCCTAAGATAATAAAATAGCTTTCTCTGGTCCTCTTACTTCAAATAAATTAAGTAATTCACTCCGTTAATTAACAAAAATTCTAAGATTCTGCCGTTTGAAAAACTCAAACATATTAATGCAAATTATTAAAATTAATTGATTCTTAATTCCAATGTCAAATAAGTATAACCAGCTCTTCTTTGGAAGATAGAGCTTATTTAGAAAAAATAAAACAATAAAAATATAACTCACATAAAAGCTGACATATACAGAAAGTAGAAAGTTATGAGCCCCTTTTTTATTCGTGAAGCGACGCCAAAATCATTAAACATAAAAAACTAAAACAAATTATTCATTATTATTATTATTATTATTATTAATTATTATTATTATTATTATTATTATTAATTATTATTATTATTAAGGTAAGTGTGGTTTAATAGCTAGAGGTGGGTCCTGGATTTAAATCTAAATTTTCATATATATTTGGCCAGATGCGATCTTATTTCAATATCCCGCAGATACAGATAGTAAGATAGTTATATAAATGATATCTAAGATCTCTAACCTCAATATAATTGGAAAGAGTAAAAAGTGCATTTCAGCAAAATATAATAAATTTCATTAAGAAATAGAGGAACAAGAATTTATGTAAAATTGAGCTATTATTAATTCCAGTATCTGTGTCCAGTATCCAATTCTTATGTAACAACTCACACACACAATAATAAAAGGTTTATAAATTAATTAATAATGTATTTCGACAATTTTAATATATGGAAAAAAATTCAATCTTATATATTAAATTATTTTTATAATTATTGTTTATTTTTATATATTATTTTCTATTTTTGTAGTTTTTTGTTTTTATTTGTTAACTTTTATTATTTTCTAATTTAAGCAAAAACTTTAAATCTACTAACTTTTTTTATTTTTCATTTTTCTTTATTTATATTCTTCCTTTCTTTCTTTTTATCTATAACCTTCTATTTCCCAAGAAAGGGAGTAAAGGTGCGTGACGAGCATCGGAAAGAAAAGCAGTAGAAGAACATGACAAGATCGAAAAAGAAAGCGCCAGCTTAACCTACGCCTCACCTCTGTACCAATTATTAGTGAAGAACTCCGTCGCAGTCAGAAAAATCCACCCTAAAGTTTCATGGGGGACCGCGATGGAACCCTCACTATGGTGATCGTCAAATGTACAGGGGTTCATCGCCTTGGCCCAGGTGGGGCTCATAACAACCATACAGTGACCCGCTCTCACAATCCCCGGGCCAGTTCTTTTCTCTAGTGTATACAACTTTCTTCTCGCCTTCTTCCAAACTCACATTTCTCTCCTTCAAAACATTCGTTTACTGACGTCAATCACCATCTATTTTTCTTTCCGGTCCTCTCCAGCCGTCGGTTTCCCACACAGCTCGCCCACTAATAACATGGCACGTTAACCAACCGACTGACTTTAATCAATTCACCTTTCCTATAATGACCAAAAACGCATCTCAACATAACTTTCATTTATGTGCTCTCATTTACAGCCATAATGTCAATTCAACACCACAAACTCTCTAATATAGTAATTCATTCCTCAATTTAATCAATTTCTTCTTACACCTAGCAAACCCCTAAGATTGTCCATTACTGCAAGCACATATGAACTTTAGATCGTATACTTTTTTATTCCAGACCAGTAGTCTCACTACTATACATAACAAGGTAAAACATACCACATCTATAATAGTACAGACCCCTAACGACACTCAGGACTGTAGTCCCTTTTCATTCACCAGCGATTTAATTGCACCAGCCACCTTCCTTGCCATTCACAACTTTCCTACTACAGCTCTGCATCATCCGTTTCTTCTCATCCAACATATACCCTAAAGTTATTTTAAACTCAGAACACTTGTTCCAAGCTGCTCATCACACTCTAACATAACTTCACAACTGAGGGAGACTGTCCCCTCAACATCAAACAACCTATAAACCTTATCTGTATCACGGTCTTTACTTTCAAGCCCTCCGTTTTACACACACCCTGGTCCGAATCTCTCTACTAATCGTACCTCTATAAAAACTCTCTTTCACAAGATTCGTCCAAACACAGAAACCAAATCTCCGCATATTAAATAGTAGGTATGCACCCTCCAACCTCATATCCTTCTCCAATTCTCCATCATTACTACACCATTTCCCTGCCATCTACCCACTCGATATCTTTCATAACTTCCTCATCCCATATACAAATTGAATACCAAAGGGAGACATAAACAACCCTGTCTCACTACCGATAATCCTTTAAAACTCAATCACCAAATTATGACACCAATTTATTCTTACACACGCTTCACATCGTCATACATATACTTTTGAATTCCATTCAGAAGTCTACCTACAACCAAACACCATATATCACTAAACACCTGCCATAAAGCTCCCTAATTACTCCTATCATACGCCTGTTTGAAAATAAATCCATAAAACTAGAATACAATTTATTCTTCTCCCTATTTACATTTTCTCAATCATTTTGTTTTCACAATGTAAGATATGATCCACACATCCTAAACCACTCCTAAACGCACCTTGTTCTTCCCAAATCAGTCCTTCAGTCACTCGACGCACTCTTTCGAACCAAAATACCAGCATAGTAACATTCCCCTACATACAATCCCCAATAAACTTATTTCGCAGACTATAGAATTCTTACAGTTTTCGCGCCCTTTTCTCCGCTTTACCACCTTTATAACTAACTGGTAACATTAACGCTCTCCCAGCTCCAATCCCTTGGGAACTCTAGCGCCTCCATAAACGCATTATTACACAACTGTCCAATCCACACATCAGTAACACCCTCTCGCTCCGCGAGATTTATTGTGCATTGGATGCAATTAATTTCACCCCAGTAAATATGTAACATACCTTATACTTACCATGCAGATTTAACCATTCTTCATAACTTTCATCAACTTCTACATAATTGAGCTCTCTCCTTAGCCTAATCCTATAGAACCCATCCCCAAAAGTACCTATTCCTTATTGCACCATCAAAACCCACATACACTATTCACATATCACGGACGTATAAATTTTCAAATTACTAAGGTTATAAATAAATTGTGCAGATTTTTCGAAGTGTTTTAATCTTTATTATTCAAATACACTCCCCATCACATCCATTTCACACTCAGTTACAAAAGCAACCATCCCTATTCATTAATTCTAAAGCAGATTCCGCCTTTATTCCTCATTCTTTAACCACTTGTCGCGCCTTCCCTTTCAGGAAGGAGCTTCACTATTCCTTGTAAGTCCCATTCATCCTCCTTGTCAATACTAGTTGAATTTTTAAACCTCTTGGCTTTCTCCTACGTATGGCACCTTTTTAAGTATTATATCTTTTAATAATACTATATATATATATATTCCAAGCATCTTTCTTTTTTGAGACTTTCAGCATTTGCTTTTAGTACATTCAAGCCACGCTGTCCTTTTTTACCTTGTAACGCGCGTTATCATCACCTCTTCGATTCACACCATGTCGATGTTATTAACTTTTATATATTCCGCCATTCTTGACTTTCGCTACTAGAATATACACGATCACATCAACAACACAATATCCTTTTGAACACATGACTAAGACAAAAAAAGTGAAAGCCGGAAGTTGCTTCCTTCATTGCTTGGTTCGCACATCCAAGATATTTTGTTCATTGAAAAATTATGCTAACTCAAATTGTTCACAAAATTTTCAATTTATTTTCAGTGTACTCTCCCTCTATAGCGAGCGCTCTTACATTAGCATTCCAAAAGTATTTATTTGTTCCTTTGTTTTGTTTCATTTAACTTTTCACTCTTTAATTCTTCCCACTTTCTTTCGTATCACCTTCCTCTCCATCCAAGCCCCTACTAACTTTTTATATTGTATAGCAAATAGAACAACATAATGAATCCGAATAAAATTGCCAATTGCCGAAGAGACCCCTCACTGATGTTAATAATCCCATCCAGACCACATACTTCAACATCTCCTCCTCTGTCACGAGAACAAAAAAGTCAGATCATGAGACTATTTTTCACTTCGAGAGAGAATTGCACATCTATTACCTAACACAACTCTAGTATACGCTTTCCATGAAGGTATTACTCTCTCTTTTTGTGTTATTAGAGACAGTAATTAACACAACGAATTCAACTCTCTCTTGCACAGCCGAAATCCAATCACACTCCTAGCGGTAAATTCTCATTTTCTACCTCCCGACAAAAAGACCTGCACAACCCCACTAGAAAAACGTCGCGGTTATGGGCCATCCGCGTTTTCCTTCCTGATCACCCGCCTTTATACAACCCCATTCAGGTCCCCAACACTATTTAATCGGGAAGCTGCCTCCTCGGCACGCCCATCTAGGGGAGGACATCACTTCAAGATTATTCGCGAGAGATATTACCCTGTTACCCTCGCCTCTGTCTTCTTTGCTCTTCAAACGTTTCCCTCCCAAGATGATAGGCCCCATTACCCTCACAACGCACACCACCCACACTAACCTTGAAACTTTTCAAACTAAATTTACCGCATTAGAATTCTATGGACTCACACACACAAAGTCTAACCATAGCTTTGTACCACAAGGTCAGCTCATCAAATTGGCAAACTTCATTCTCACAATTTCCCTCTCATTCCTCATTTCTATCACCAGCTAGAAAACAAACACATTTTACACATACCCTCATAGTGTTTCACAACCGTTTCACTTTCATCTTTTGTTTCATGTCAAAAGCGAGCTAATTCTGAGTTTTCCCGTTTATAGTCGTAAATACATTCCATCTTGCTTCGTCACACCTCTCTCCTCTTACTCTCCTCAACATTTATGTCCTCTGCATTCCATGTACCGCACATACGATGCAATAAATATTTCGCCCGAAAGAGTAAGAAGGGACCGTTTACGGCGAATGCGTTGATAACGACCTTCGACGCGAGGCATGTCTGTGCATATCCAGGCATCTCTCGCGCATGTCAGAGAGATAAGATGGTGATGTGGGCAGCTCAGAGCCTAACTAACGTACCGCCTGAGCGAGTCGCCTTAGTCGCCTTCTACGACTCAAGCAGGACATACGTGTGGGCAATATATGTCTTATCTTCCCCCCACTCTATCACAGGGATTATGAGTAGTAGGGATTGATCTTGGATTAGGTGTTATCTAGAAAGGGGAATGTGTAACATGTAATCATGTGTATATGATATGTGGAAGTAGATATTGGTGATTTAGAATAATATGTTGCATGGAGGAATTGAGTGGTGTAAGAATAGAAAAGCAGAAAGAGATAAAAGTTTCACCCATTAAAATGGGAGGTAATTTCAACAACTTCGAGTATGCGTGTACTCTCCCTCTATTTAATATTTAATATTTAATATTTTTTAAATATAATAAATTATAATATTATTATTGATATTTCATCTAGTTTTTTTTTTTATCCGCCTTTGGTGTAACAATAAAAACCACACACTGATCGTAATTGGTCTGCAAGTGGAAAGGTTTTGCTGTTCGTTTTCATTTACATTCTTGCATTCTAGCCTGCGAGAATAAAATTCATATATTAGTGTTCTGACTAGAATGTTGTCATTTGTCATTATGGATGTGAGGGGAGTGTGGAAAAAGAACACTTCGAAAATCTGCACAATGATAATCAACAGTTATGAATAGATGCGTGCATATTAAGTGTTAGATGTGTGTGAGAGTTTGAATGGTGCAAGAAAGGAATAGGTATTTTTGGGGATGAGGTTATTTAGTAAGGAGGAGGTATATGTAGTGCAGTGAGAAAGTTGAAGAATGGATAAATCTGCAGGTATAGATAAAATTACTGGTGAATGATCAAAAACGGGGCCGAGATGGTGATTGATTGGATTTGAAGTTGTGTATAGAAGCGTTTATGGGAGGGTAATATAAGTTCCAAGGGTTATTGGAATAATTTTTAGAGGATAATTAATTATGAAATTTTATAATATATATTTAATATTTAAAGCTATTAATTTTTATCTCCTTTTATTTTTTGCTTTATTTAATATTCAAAGTTAACAATTTGGTGAGTCAAGTTTTAAAAATAAAAGCTTCTGAGATCTTTCAGAAGCTAGTCTTTGCTTTTTTTGAATCATATATAACACCTGCTCCACTGAAAAGACGCTCACTAGTTAGGCTGGTTAAAGGGCATGCTAAATAAGTTCTGGCAAGTTCCGTCAGGCAAAGAATGACTTGACTGTTGTCACACCACCAAGCTAGAGGATGTTCATCTGTTTCCGAATGTTTTTGTGTTTAATACTCTTCAATCATTGATAAAACCTCCTTTGACAGCTCTATCTGGTTCTTTATCACTGCTAGGCTAAAAGAATCGTCATAGATTGAGCAATGGTTCTGCTACCAGAGGTAAGGTTTGTTGCTAAGCCTCTGTTTTTGAGATCTGCTTTTAATGTTGAATAAGTTTTCTTTTAGCATCTTGCATTATTTTATCGCAGAATCATCCTAAACTGATCCTAACCCTCTGTGCAGTTTGTGGTTCAAGAAATTTGTTTTTGTACCTCAGATATAAAAAAGTTGCCATAATGTAAATATTGCTGTATTGAAGGTTTTAAAATCTGTTACTGATCTCAGTCAATAGGGTTTCTGTTATTTTTGAAACTCCTTAAGTATTATGTATTGTTTAGCCAGGGCCGGCACAAGAGATTTGGGCGCCCTAGGCAAAACTATTATGAGGCACCCCCCCCCTCTCCAACCATTCCAAACCAACCCTCTAATCAACTACTAGTGTAGTCCATTCAACCACTCACTATTAGGAAATATATAATAAACAAAAATTAACACACACAAATTATTTAAAATTCATTATTTACTGATAGTTCAATCTTAAATTACAGAAAATAGAATAACAACTACAGCACTTTTTTTTTAAGAAAACTAGTACCGTATGTAAATAGCTTGACATTGGAAAAAAAGCTAAATTATATCACTAAATTCCTCTTTCTTTTGACTTTTATAAATACCATATATAACATTTTCACATTTTAAAACATTTTATTTCTAAAAATTACGAAATTTAAACCATAGTAAACAGAAAAAAACTCACTTATTTAAAAAAATCAAAAAAACTACTTCGTTTCAGGGTTGAACAAGCACTGATTTAAATTTTGATTCAATTTTTGCGCTTAAATGAGTAACTTGAAACTCCTATCAAGAAAGTAAAAAAAAACAACAAAAAAAACAGAAAAGTAGTTAAATTACGTAAACAAAAATAAACATTTAGAAAGTGTTGCATAAATGCCACACAAGGACTATATACCAGGCACTCCTCAGTCCTTGGCCCCCTAGGTGGTCACCTAGTTCACCTATACAGTCACGCCAGCCCTGTGTTTAGCACAACTTTCAGTGTTGAAACCAGAAGTATAATGTCAGACAAACATAAATCTGCAAAGCTAATAGCCTTGGTTATTTCATCAAAGGGCTTAAGTCGAGTAATCCAATAATTCAAAAGTACATCGTATCAAACTATAAAGTTTTAGCCTTTGTGTTGCATAAGGAATAGAGAAGATAGCTTCATTTAATTTTCACTTCATCTTCTGGCATGTTTACCAACTCTTTAAGAGATTTTTAATACCTAGAGAATGACCCTAAGTCAGCAAGACTTAAAATGTGTCTCATGTAGTGGAAGAAGTAACAATCTCTTTAATATTTGAATTTGTTAACTCTCATACCTAAGTTATAGGTGATTCATGATATCTTGATATCCTCATAAAATAAATATCAACATTTGCCAGATACAGGTATTAAAAAATGATGCAGATAACTGCATATATTGAGCAGATATCCAGTCCGACCTCAAATATAAATATTTATATATATAATATATATATATATATATATATATATATAATATATATATATAATTATATATATATATAATATATTATATATATATAATATATATATAAATATATATATATATATATAATATTATATATATATATATTATATAATATATATATATATATATATATATAATAATATATAATAATATATATTATATATATATATTATAATATATATTATATTATAATATATATATATATATATATATAATATATATATATATATATTATATATATATATATATATATATAATATATATATAATATATATATTAATATAATATATATATATATCCGCAGATGGGGTAAAAGGAACAGATCCATATAGTAAAAATTTTATTCCCAAATATTTCTAATTCAAACATACTATATATAGTTTTTTTTTCACTAATATAGAAATATAAAATGTTGTAAATGCTTTAGAAAAAAAAAGAAAAGAAAATAAACCTTTTATACATTTTTAAAGAATTTAAAAAAAAAAGAGGTATAGCAAATTTCATCTGGGGTAAAAGGGAAATTGGCATGGGGTAAAAAAAAGGCGTTTTTTTAATGTATAATATATATATAATATATTATATATATATAAAATATATATATATCTCATACATATTATAATATATATATTATATATATATATAATATTTAAGTATATATATATAATACTTTATATATATATATATATATATATATAGCTATATATATATATATATAATTTACAGTATAGGCCAGTACCTAATATTAATGCTAGGGAACCTTTCTAAATCTAAATTGAAAAAAAATATTCCTCTCCTGAAGTCCCTAGGAATTAATTTTTTTACAATTTGGTTCTGGTCAATGACACTTATGTCCTCGTTTTCGGGCTCCTTAAAGCCCAGACACCCTTTCTGCAATTTGCCAACACTACTCTCCGTCTTTCTTAGAAATTTAATTGTGTAGGTGTTATTTTTGCCTATAGCTAAAATTTTTCCAACATAGTATATAGCAGTTACACTTCTTCTACTGATTTCAAACTGCACAAGCACATACTCCTGCAACTTTGGGCTCTCACATATACTGGTAGCTAATATTTCTGAGTTTGGGTTGTCTTTATCTTGCCACACAGGTCTATATTCTTCACATTCAGGCTCCAATAAATCCATTTCAGTATGTCTATGATGACTTGGCCCTGCCTGCTGGAAATCCTCTAATGAAACTGCATAAAAAAAAAAAAAAAAACCCGGCATGCCCCGACCCCTGGGGGAAAAAAAAAAAAAATGCAAAAAAAACGAAACAATAACTTAAAAAAAAAAAAAAAAATTTTGGCCCCAAAATTAAAAATTTTACGACCCCTTTTTCCTGTGTCTTATTTCCACATTTTCAAACCTGACTTTTTCGAATATATATTGATTATCAATTATTTATTTATTTTTATATCAATTGTGCATATACTTATTTTAATTTATTATTTATATTTATTATTTACATATATATACAGTATTATGTTCCATTAAATTATTTTATATCAATATACCTGCTGGTATTTGCATCATAATCCTTTATATCATTAATTATATTTATATCCATGTTATATTATTATTAATATATATATATTTTTAACTTAGAAAGATGTTTTATATTAATACAATTAAATTTTCCTTTTCCCTTCATTTGTCTATAATATTTTTCGAATTTCCTTTTAAATTACCTACTTTTTTTAAACATCTTTTTTCCTAAAACCTATACAAAGCATATGTAATTGTCAACTTATATTGATGATATGGAATAGATTAATTAAACTGGTCCTTTTGGTTTGTTATATGTCTCTTTAACTCAAGGCTTTGCAGTTTCTATAAAAACAAGATGGTTCTGCGAAATGTTAGATAACATTTGTAGGATGAGTAATATTTAAGCGAAAAATTAAGATATTATATATAAATTTTTATTATATTGTTATTCAACTATTTATCAACCTCGTTCTTTAGAAAACATGTACTAGAGGATAAACATTATTAACCATTGATAGTTTTAATATGAAGACCAAAGGCCTCTTCAGAATTACAAATGGAAATTTGAACAGAAATAAACAGCATTTCGATAAAAAAAAGTAGGAGGTGATAACAAAGTGAATATCGGAGAATAAGATAGTAGGTATTGGAGAGAAAAGTGGGATACTAGGACATATTGAATTGGTCCATTTAATTTTAATTCTCTAATCAATAATAATATTAGTAGCACTATGCTATTATGAATAATTTCTCCATTATTTCATCCCTAACGAATATTCTTTTACCCCCATCTGACGGTATAATAATATATATACCCTATGGA
This sequence comes from Trachelipus rathkii, assembly GCA_015478945.1. Classification (NCBI taxonomy): domain Eukaryota; kingdom Metazoa; phylum Arthropoda; class Malacostraca; order Isopoda; family Trachelipodidae; genus Trachelipus; species Trachelipus rathkii. Next base: position 27,259 of record JABUQX010109162.1, read on the forward strand.
ATTTAATTAATAATATATATAAGATTATAAAATATATATATTACAAATACAGGTAATATATAAAAAAATTAAATGAATAATATACTGAGTATATTATGGTAAAATATATATATAATATATTAAATAATATAAAAATAAATTAATATAATATATATAATAAATTAGATAAATAAAATAAAAATATTAATATGAAATATACAATATTATATAAGGCAGTATATTTGAGACTAGAAAATAAAACTATTAGAGCATAGCAAGTCGATGATGCCGCAAAACAATATTATTGCTAACTATGTTTAAGTATGAGATACATGGGTAGTAAGTTAGCGGTAATTCTCTAACTATCAAATGTATTGAGGATATCGACTGCGCGATGGGTCCTAATAGTCGTCAAGACTTAATCTGTATATGACTTAATTAGTGACGCTCGAGAATCGTAATAGTATATTTATACCTCGAGATCGGATGATAGGCACAGATATTATTGAGAGAGCAACTCCGCGAGCTTAGGAGGAATCTAGTTTGAATATACTTTAATAAAGCTATAGCCAGTACATATAGTGAGAAAGATTTTCCTCAATGTGTCTAGGTATGTATTTGTTGTCTGTGTGAGCATAAATTGCGTCCAATATCAAAGTAGAAAGGACAGTATCAGATTTCACAAACTGAGAGCTATTTACCGGTTTGTGGTGAGCGGCTACAGAACTCTTACACACACAATCTCCTCAGCTAGGAACGACAGACGAGAAACACGCTAGCAGAGAGAAAAATTTCTAAGAAGACTCGGGAGCGCCAGGTAATGGTCGGGGCAAACACTCTTTGACACGAACCAAGCGGGTTAGTGCTCAGGTTTAATGTGAGAAGCACGAGAGAACTATACAGAAATAAACGCTTCTATAGAGAGAAACCCAAAAAATTATACATGAGAGACCAAACATGCCGAGAGGTAAGCATTAAGGCACATTCTAGAGAGCTTGCGAGTGAGGAAGCGATCTAATTTTTATCTCTCTCTACAGGTAATGATTTAGAAGCAGAAGATGTTCAACTCGAGCACATAATTATACAGGCTAGAAAACATTAAAGATAACCGAGCTAACCAATGTTTCAATACTCAGACTTAACTCAACAAATAACAAGTTTGAATAGTTTGAAGCTAGAAAAAGGGGGGTAGGGGTACTAACTCAAGATGGAAAGCATCTCTAGCTAACTTCTAAATATACACCAATTCAATATCCTCATACCTCCAAAACATAGAGTGACACTAATCATATGGTGTATTCTATGACGTAGGATATGTCATTGCTCGAAGTGCTATGAAAGGGGGGCGTGGGTATTAACTCTACAGGAAGCATTCTAAAAGCACCTTATTCAATACATACGACAATCGACTTCCCCGTTAACCTATTATAACAAGGGGTTTAGACATAATATTTCAAGGTGTATTTATAACAATATATAGGTCGGTCACAATGGTATAAGATTTTAGCTTAGAAACAGGTGCACTTTTTGCGGTTTGCGGTTTCTAAACGCTGTGCCACATAGTTAATATACGTAATAAAGTTTGTTTTTCCCTTTAGTTACCACAGATATTAGTTCATTTTATTTGATGAATTCATAATAAAAGCGGAATTTCATTTAATAATTCTCAATGCATTCCCAGTTGGTTGCATGCCTAGATTTTCAATTAAGCCTTTCCTCCAACTGAGTCATAAAATCATCCATATTAAAATGAGAATATATGAATAGTAATCCTCTTTTTCCTTGCTACATTTATCTACGTTCCTTTTTTAAGGTTAATATAGTTACATTTCATAAATCCTTGAGCCCAGTCATATCCAGGGTGTCCATCTTTAAATCTATTGGGTATATTGTTTGCTTTTACATAACTTTCAACAATGGAAAGAAATTCATCAAGGGTGGGTGAGAGACCCATTTCTTCCATTGTCTTTATAGTTTCAGCAAGTTCACAAGTTGTTCATTATTACACGGATAATTTCTGTACTAAATATATCACATCTTCTTATTTTTTTTTTCACTTGCCTATTCTTTGGGACATTATTAATAAATTTGGCTCCTTAGTAACTGTTGTAGCTCACTTATAAAAAAATACTATATCATAATATTCGGGTATGTTGCTTAGAGTGATCTACCAGAAAATGAAAGTACTGTGGTAGAGAACTAATGTTTAAGAACTTGTCTTTTCTTATTAAGAGGAGACCATTCACTTCTTTTATATACTGATTATCTGCACCCATGGCATATCTTTCCTCGATAATTTTACCACTTTGGGATATCGTTCATTTCGCCATTAGACGGTTGACTTATAATAAATCAATTCAAATGTCCTGAAATATATGCAAAAAGAATATAATATATATATATATATATATATATACTATATAATAATATATATTATACTATATATATATTAATTATATATATATATTATAATATATATATATATATATAATATATATATATATATTAATATAAATATATATATATAATATATAATAAATATAATATATATTATAATATATATAAATTATATGAAGATATTAATATTAATATATATTAATATATAAATTAATTAATTATAATATATATATATATATATTATTATATATTAATATATTATCATATACTATATATATATATATAAATCTAATATATATTATATATATATATATTATATATATAAATATATGTATATATATATATATATTATTATATATATATAAATATATAAATATATAAAATATATTATATATATATATTCTAATATTATATAATATATTATATATATTATATATATATTGCAGATTGATACAAGTGAGTAATATCCACATGGGTAAAAATGAACCAATATGGGGTAAAATTGTATCAGGATTTGGGGGAAAATTGGATTACTATTTGGGGTACATTTGAATCAAATTTTGATCCAAATTTTCCCCATTTCTCGGGTACATTTGGATCACCTTCCCCCAACTTTGAGGGATACTTTCAAACTCAGCAACACTATTGGCTATTACTATACCCCCCAATGATCCAAATTTGCCCCTACTTTGGTTTGAACCAATATTTGGATCATGAAATTAGATCATTTTTTCTCTGAATGAGGTTTCATTTTTTGGGCATAGTGTAAAACATTTCTACCTATTTTGACCCTTTATTCCAAATGAAGGCCAAATACCATATTAACTTATAGTTTAAGGTTAGGGCTACCTGCACAAACAAAAATATTTTAAAAATTTTCAGTCCTTCATATTAAAATAGACTGATCCAAATTTACCTTGAATCGACTGTGACCCAAATATACCCCACCGCACTATATATATATATATATATATATTGAAAAACAACTATAATTTTAAACTTCTAGAGATTAATGGAATTGCAATGTTCCAGTATTTGATTAAGAGTTGGGTATTGGCAAGATGCTTTAGCAATCAAGGCTCTTTTGAAATGTGATGGTAGTTTGTCAAATACAATATGGCTTGCCATAGTAATAAGCAGGAGAATCTGTTTGAGAAAATCTTGACAATCTAATATTGTTGGTAGCTCTCTGAAAAGACGGTGACTTTCAGTTATAAAAGAAAATTATTTTCCTGTTGTCTGAAGGTGGGGTCAATTTGATAATTTTCTTAAAATCTCTACTGACCATATACTTCTTTATCTAATATTTAATTTTTCATTCATTTCCAAAGCAATAACGTAATTATTATTATTGATGGCCAAAGGCCTAATCATAAGATCGAAAAGATTCACCAACTTTAAATAATAACGGAGATAAAGAGAGGCTTAAAGCAATCATAATAATTGATATGGTTTATACCAACTGGTACTACGAATACCTCATAATCACAAAGATATATATGCAGTCTATACTGAGACTATCTATTTAATTTAGTAACCTGATCAAGTAGTCATTTCGACTTAATTCTGACAACATTATAATCATTAAGAGTGCTTACTGGAAACTAGATATACAAGGGTTAAATCAAAATTAAAATGAAGAATTGAAGATCTAAAATGCATTCTCCAGTACTACAGGAGTATAGTGTACTTTTCCATAGAATTCTAATCTTAGTTAACTGTTGGCTGACCTTATATATGGGGCCATTCTCATCAGTAATAAACTGAAGTATTCTTAATGGAGTATGAGATAAGATGATCTCACTGAGAATAAGCAATTGAGAAAGAATTTTCAAATGAAAACCGTTTTTGACATAATCATTAATGTTTCACATCTACGCACACTGTGATTTAAATATACCTTGCCTATATATAGATTATGATAAACAGATGACTAACCTTTCGATGATTCATAATGAGAATACTCCTGTTAAATCTTAACACAGGCACTATTGATGAATCTACACCAAAGGGACGTTATTTGCACCATAATCTAGAGGCATCAGTTATATAGAATAGGTTTAGATTCACTAAATAGGTCTATTGAAAACTACCTGTACTGGAATACACAGGAGCTAGACACGATGACTGTATTGATGTTCGATGTATCTAGAATTGACCTGCCTACTCGGGGTGCAAGGCTTAGAATAGAGAGTTGGCCGCTCTTTAAAATTAGCATTATGTCCAACTTGCCGGTCTTCATGCTCAGTTTCCTACGCTCATTTTATTATTATGGTTCTTATATTTGATAATCACTCTCTACAGTTTGGTTGTTTTCTTTTGATAGGTACTTTATTCAAGTTACTTCATAATAAAACTGGACACCAATCTATATGAGATATTCTAAGCAGATATTTCCTAAGTGCTTGTATTTGTAATCCTCAAAAGAAAGAAGATATATGTATACCTTTGAAATCAATTGATAAGTCATATGTAGTTGTATATCTACTGAATATCTAGGGGTTATCAAATAAGCGCAGATAAATTTGAATGGGGTCATAGTATCCTGAGATAATACAAAATGATAGCGATAACCACATGACTAGATGTTGATATTTATAATTGGGTTAGATATACACACTTCAATGGTCTCATAAGACACAAGAGCCGTAAATAATATATTAGAGAGATATTGTTGATTAATCTCTAGCTTCTTTCTCTATATTATATCGGCCAAGATTCGCGCTAATTTCGTGTCTCCATTATATATTTAATGATCAACTTTCTCTAAAATATAACGGTACCACAATAGTTTGTACAGTATAAAGTGAGACATCTGTGAGATGTACGTAACTATGGAGAAGTAGTATATAGTGATCTCAGTGAGATGCTTCACTCATATTCGCTACAAAGAGGAGATCCATATATCCAGTTAATAATATTGATTCTTGAATATGTAATAATTTGTTCGGATAGTTATTTCTGGTTGAAATAATAATTACGATGATATTTTTTTCATACTGATAGTTGAGAAGTCGATTATTGGTTTGAATATACATTGGATATCTTAATACTTAAGTATAATAGTTAGAATAGAGAGGAATTGGTTTGGAGAATGTTAGTAATGGAAAGGGGTGTTGGGTACATTTTTAAAATAGCTTGCCCTAGGGCGCCAAATCTATGAGTGCGTGTCCATTACATGGCTAAACAATACATAATACTTAAGGTTTCAAAATACAGACTACTATTGAGATACTGTAGATCAAGTAATACAGTATTTTAAATAATCATATCAATACAGCAAAATTTATATATCACTATATGTGCCTACTTTTTTATCTAAATTTGAATAGATAAATCAAAATTTCACTATGAAATACACCAACGCTACTGAGAGGTTAGGGTAATTATTTTCGGCATATATGATATTTTGTATATCATATACTACACCATTCACTTCAAGCGCTATAACATAGAAAACTATTATATACATATCATATATAAATCATACTCAAAACAGGCTTGCAACAAACTAACTATATGTAAGCTAGAACTATTATATGCTCAATATTAATTAAATGATATAGATATCTTATGACTATAAGTGAATATAAGAAACAGATATAGGAGCTCCGGCTAGGTTATATCTAATGCTGAAGATATTATAAATACACAAAAATACATTCGGAAACGATGAACATTACTTAGCATGGTATGGTGAGTATGACAAACAGTTCAAAGTCATTCTTGCTCTAGACGGAAACTTGTACCATGATACTTATTTATGCATCGAACACTTTACACATCGCATGCTAAGGCGATATGCACGACTGTCACTGTCCTTGCACTGCGAGCTATGATAGGGTGTTCGAGGCAGTAGACGTACAATAGTACTTCACTTAGATAGGCAAGAGTGAATGACGGATCTTGGCTGGAACATGCATTTCAGAAGCTTATTTTCCATCTACACCACATTTGCGAACGGCGAGACAAGTTAGTGTAAATTTTATATTATATATAGACCAAATTAGAGAGATACTAAAATATATTTAGTACTATTTCTCAGACTATAATATAAATAATCAAGTGATAAATATATTAAATAAAAACTTAAAATATAGTAAATTGAATACACAAAATTAAATAATATAATAAAACTAGAAATTATAATAAATATGTTTCCTTATACTTAATACATATAATTTTAACAAATAATAAAATTATTATTAATAATAATATATTATATAATATATATATATATAAGCCTTTCCACATGGTATGGTGTGACAATAGAATTTTGAATCCATCAGATACATTAAGAGAAATTAATAGGTAATATAGTTGAGGCATACCGAGAAAAATCCTTGAGGTTCCACAAATTAGTTTACATATTGCGAGAGTATTACCTATGTGTAATATTGGTTTCGAGATACTAGCCCACAATATTTTTATCTAATTCGATCAATTTATATGAATGTAAGGTTTAAAACTTGATAACTTCAGAAGTATCCTAGACGAGTATTCGGACATTTCTTTACACTCTCTTAATGCTTATACTAATTCTTTATAATTCACTAATATACATTGTAACAAGTAATACGATAAGAACAGAGTGTATATGAAATGGAGCATTCTCTACTGTCAGAGCCCTTATAGATACATGGTTCACGGAATTATCTACTACCAGACAGTCACATGCCCGTGTGAGAGCAGACAATCTTGGCAATGATTTTACGGTATCATCATGTTATAGTAAATGTTTTGATAATAATATATAACCACGGTGATACTTACGTATAGTGAGATAGTAAAGTGAATATTTAATGCCTTGTAGGTCTGTAATAAAATTTGAGCTATATTGCAATATTAAAAATTGCTATCCATTTACGAGATTCCACTTTTCACGTACTCACACAGCACTTTTATATAATATAAGTGATATTGTTTAAAAGCTACACGAAGTTATGGAAGAATTCAATATACCTGCTAATAAAATTCATGTTATAAGTAAGATGGAAAATGGGCAGCGCGTAATAATATGGCTGCAAGAGAGAATCCACAGAGCACGGAATTCCAGATTGTGACTGTAAATAGCTATATATAAACATCTTCTCTCTGACACTAGTTCCAATGATGCATTATTTGATATGATTTTATATTGAGTAAGCTGAATAAATATATATTTCCTATTTAGGCAACAATCGTAGAAGTCATTGTGTAATTCACGCGCCCTAAGCTTATTGTCCAAGTTATGATAGAATATCAAACTAGATTTATAGTTCAACCACGCGCAAAGCATTACTTAGGAGGTGTTATCCAGGCATGTAAATTGTTGTTAGTTTAGCAGTAAGGGGGGGGGGGGGGGGGGAGGGCGGGGGGGGTGTCTTTCATAAATTAGAACGAAAGAGGCTCTCTATTTCATATTGCAAGTGATCAATATTCCAAAATCCTGCCATCGCTATAGAGACTACGAAATTCACATTGAGAAGTATATGCGAAAAATAGCGACCTATAATTTTTATATAGATTATAGATATGCTTAGCAAAATTTAATATGATGTCCACAGACCCACAAGTGAATATAATGACTCGCGGAAATTAATTCGTCCTAAACATATGAAAGATGTGATTAATAAAATGTTTTGTAGCACCGTCAGCAAAAGAACTATTATTGATGAGCCGGACTCTCGCGTCTCAAAATGGTGAGTTAACAGCAAGGACACCTATTTAAATGATATTGATTCTATGTCATTGCATTTTTAGCATTTAACATGATAATTGGAATTGCGTCGGCTATCAATAGATATTAAACCAGGTATTCTACTATACTGACTTAATTAAACAACTACATTCGACTAAATGAGGATAAGGATTACAAAATAAAATAGGATGGGAAGAATATTTTTACCTTTTCCTTTAGCAATGGATTTAACTGCGACATCATCTAACCTGATTTTAATAACAAGGAAAAGAGTTAGAGAACAAGTATTTCCACTATTTAAACGCAATACTATTTAAATTCATATCTCTCATAAACTCATTTAATCAACAAGATATAAGGGCGTAAAATAAGTGATACTTTAGAATAATATTTAATATACTCAAAAGTTGGTCGAGAAACGCTCGCATTACATACAGGAATGTTGTTAAGAGAGATAAACAGACTTTTGAAAAATCTAGCAAAGTAATATCATCAAATTCAAAGAGGTCGAGCAGAGTATAAAGCTAGTATGACACACATTGTGTCGTATTAGACAACATCTAGAAGCCTAGGTTTGAGTTAAACAGATGTAGGTAAGCATATTGCTAGAACTGAATACACGAGATATAGAAAAATTTTATAAGTAGAAGAGTCGTATTAAAAAAAGAGCAGAGATATAAGAATACCGCGAATATTACAACACTGATGGTAGGAAACACATAAAATTGCAGAAACTAAGAAGTGCACTCACCCTTTCAGCATTTTGGGTGTCCTTGCTCGAAAAAAGTAGTCTATTAAGCGCCAGCACCCACGTGAGTTTGCGGAATATTACAGCACAGAGCATGCAAGGATATGAGGAAATTGTCAGAGAGGGAGGTAATTCTAAACTACTAATATCTACTGTCTCAAAGAAAAATCGAGCTATATGCTCGTCATACTCAGGAGAGAAAGATCAGTTTGCAAGAAATAAATGTTAACTAAAGATTTATAGGATATTTGGACTAGCACATTGGAGAGTATATTCATGCTGTCGGATTCGCGACAAATAACGAAACATAGATAATCTCTTCGACATTACAAGGTAGACTCAGGGGTAATACTTAATCAGTTAAATTAAAGAGGATACTATCATCATTTAAAAACAACAAAATGATCAAGAGATTTGTTCGAGTATTTATTGCTAAGAAGCCTTTGGTTATAAATGTGGGTGTGCAAATGTAATATTATTCAGTGTGTTAATGAAGTATACAAGCCGTAATCCATGCATGACCAAGTAAAAGAACGGTGTGAGGAATGTATAGGAGAGAGACATAAAGATAAGAAATTTACTGAATACAAACATCTAGGACCACCAGAGCTCATTTAATATTATTCTAAATTTGATAACACAGTGTAAGCTGACAATTATTCTTGAAGAGAAAATTGTAGCAAGAGTGACTACACCTTATATTTATCCATTATAGTAGATAGACGAATGAGCTACTTATTCAACTAACTCACTACTGCAAGTTATTACGCAAGTACAATAGTAGTGTACATCACCAAAATAAAATAACATAATTATTATTATTTTCTTGTATTATCTTCACATACTTATTCCTAGCAGTACACAATATAAAAATTTATAGCTATATAATTTAGTTTTTTTTTAAAAAAAAAGAAGAGGTATTTGAGAAAAGGGTAAATAATCTAATAATATAATAATAATTATTTTAATTAATATTTTCCCTTTTCATTAGTTTATTAATTATTATTTTATAATGAAATTCAATTCATGTTTAATATCAATATTATCTAATATCAATATTATTTTTTACCATATAAATATATATATATAAAGAGATCGCGAATATCGGTGGGGAAATACAGAAAATTCTTATTGACTGTATTGAATACCTGTAACAGGAGATTTGGTAAAATCGGTCTTCCATCTAAATACACTAATAAACACTAATTATTTATTTATACCTATATACCGATATAATTTATGATATATAACTTAACTTTTAGAGGTCCAATGATATCATTAATTCTAACGTGAGTCATAAGTTATATGTGGAATTTAGGTTATTATATTTTTAACCACTACAATTGAAGTTATTAATATAATATATAATAATTATTATATATATATAATTAATTTAATAGAATATAAATATAATTTTTTTATATATTTATTACAATAATAAACAAAAAATACATTTTTTAATTATTTAAACAATTTAATTTACAAAAAAGTTAAAATATAAACAAAAATTTACGTATACAAAATATTTTAGAAGGAATACTCAAGTATTTAATATATATATAAACGTGTGAATGCAAGCTTTGTGTCAATGTAGACATCCATTAAAAATATTTAATTATAATATCTTGCGAAAAAAACAGTCACGATTTTTTGATGAGCTCTACGTAAATGCTAAGGCATAGTTAGATACTTGTTCATTTTAAATCTCACTTTTTTATAGTTATGCTTTTATGTATGTTTCATGAGAATTGTCTACAGCACTGGGACTAATCCCGTACTCCTGAACATCACACAGGGTGTGTAGAACCAAAATGGTAAGATTGCAATTCAATGTTTGTGCTTACTAAAATCTCATATATTCGTTTCAATCCATCCCACCTTTAATTCTTGCAAGAATCACTTATTCTCTTATACAATTTCGGATGGTAATCTGTATCATTATTCTCATCTTCCTTAATAAATTCTAAGCGTGTTTACGCTTTATGCAGCATGACGAGAGAGAATTGGTTCAGCTGAATTTAGATATTTTCAAGACATGGGTGCAGAACCGCTGAGTTGGAAACGTATGTTTTTTACAGAATATAGGAGAATCTGTACAATTAATGTATTTAACAGCCTGCATAAGTGTACCTCCACAAAATAGTTGATGTAAACGGTCTTAGTAAATGAGATATCTGCTATCCTAGTAATTACATTAGACTAGCCTTGTAATTTTTGATTCTACACCACATTTCTTCTTATAGCCTTCCTATCTGTATCAGACAAGGCAAAGTACGAGCTTATAAGAGTATAGGTTCATGGACAATAAGTATAGTTTACATCTTATCATTATAGATCACATTGGTCTCTTAGCCTTATAATTATCGCCACAACTCCTACTAATACAAGATTTATCCATAATCTGCAATCAATTTATCACTCAGTAAGTTGATTTAAGTCGGGTGGTACTCTACTTCTTTGTATGTTAAGCTACTTCTACACTCTATAAATATCGTAGCCTTTACAGCTTGCACGTGAGCACGCAAACCCACAATAAGTCTCCACCATGGTGTTATCGCGTATCTTATCCACTAGCGAGACGACACAGAGTGTACGAGATCAGGACCATCCTAAAGGTGATAGATAACACTACCGCCTCGGCATCTGAGAGCCATAAGACGAATTTATAAGTAGTTTAAGAATTTATAATGGTGATAAGTGTAATGACAGACCTCACCTGAATAGGACATAATTGACACACCAATAATTATGGATATTTAAAAACCTCGTATAAGAATGATATGAGATTAACGAGAGAGAAGCGGAAAAAAATATATTGCACTCGAATTTGCCTTGCCTTTATAAAATTAGATTCAGGACAGATCACACACGATCAATCCTTAATATTATACGTTTTTTTTTACTGGTCTTTAAATTAATAAATATTTCAAATCATTATTTAAAAACTTTCTATAAAATTATAATTAAAGGAACTTTTTTTATTTAGTGGCCTCAAATTAGAATGTTGAAAAATGTTTTTGGGTCTACATTTGATGAAGAAAGAATTGGAAATGTTTTATAATCATTATGCCATGATATGTAGCAAGATTCGTGTTTACCCCTTCCCATTCAAATATTGAAGAAAAAAAAATAAATGAAAATGTTTTGGGATTTCAAAGGTAAAAAATTATCTCACTGTTTAATTCAACTTTAGTTTCTGAAGTTTTTTAAAATTCTTCTTTTCAAAAAATGAATATAAAACGACAATGAAAAGATATGGGTAAATGATTAAGATATAATATTATGAATAAGATAAATTATGTAAGAGTAACGGCTGAAAAGAAAGATATCTTATAAGAGAATGGCAAAGGGAAACGTATATTATATTAATACAAGAAAGTCTCGTCACTATTATTTTGGTTTAAGTGCGTCCAATTCTCTCATACACTCCTCCCAAACTGCCTAGCTCATAATCAAGAGATATCGAGGCCGATAGAAAAGACGCATAGTAAGCGATCCAATGAGCGCGAGCCAAATATTTTAGGTAATCTAGTAAACAGATTGGATGATCAATACGTGTGTCTCGTTCTATTACCTTTTTTGCGTAATGCCTACTGATAGAATAAATGAGAATAGGAAAGATAAGTCGTCCTAGGAGAACACAATATTTTTTTGTTTATTTTATTAAAGCAAATTAATAGATTCTTTTGTAGTAATGAGTTTCTTAAGTTTTTATCTCTGTTTAGCTATTATTTTATTTATTTTATTTTATGAAAATATGAAAAGGCGAGGTTAGGTACCCTAATATCTCGCCCTCCTTCCCTCCCCCCCGGGATAAAAAAATTATATTTGAAAATTATCAGATTTAATTGACAAAAAAAATCGAAATAACCAGTTTTTTAAATGAAAGACGATCAACTGAACCGTATAGTTGGCCGTATTTTTCTCACAATTCCTTATCGAACTCTCTACGTGTCTACTCTAAGCCAATGAGTAAAGATTATTCATGTAGAAGGAACAAACCATTCACGTTCACTCCCAGATTAAATCTGGTTTGGTATGGTCTCCTCCGGTGGCAAAGGCCAGAGGCCTTTACCCTATGTCACCAGAGTTGGGGAGAAACCAATATCCAATACCATACGAAATCAAAGCTACAACCCGAATACGCGGGCCTTCCAAGACTTATTCTGTGGAGTACATTGTAGATTTGAGCATTTAGCGCTAAGGCTGGGTCAGAGTTGGAATAAGAAACATGCGACCTGTGTTTAAAGCAGGGGTTGTGAGTCGGAGTCGGGAGATTCGGTAGTTTTGAAGAGAGTGGAGTCGGATTTATTGAAGTGCGAGTCGGAGTCCGGGAGTTCGGTAATTAGAGTCGTCCTGAGTGTGCAAATTTCTGTTTTTGAAGAGGGTGATGTCGAGTCGGAATAATTTTGATCCGATCCATTTTTAATTCTTGCTTCTGAAACTTTTTAAGCCCTACCAAAGTTTCTGTGCGAACCCAAGCGTGAACCCAACCTCCACTCATACTCTAAATTTAAAAACTAATCTTCTATTATTACCTACCCGATATATATTATATTATATATATATCTATATCGACCTGGTTTATAAGACACCCGAGTTTACTCTTAAACACAAATTTATATAACGCAGACGATACTCTTTGGCAATTTATGGATACAAGAAATATAAAATAATAATTACAATATCAAATATAATATTAAATTATAATCACTAAAACGTATTTATCAATAGGTTGGATAAAACACATTGTAAACAAAAATAATTTTATTAATGTCCTTAATTATTCCTTTATATAAAGTGAGTGCGATTATAATGGTTCCTTATGTTCAATATATCTTGGTAAAATAAAAAGTACTAAAGTATTAGTATCGTATTTTAATACAAGCATGATCTAGTGGGGTCTAGCGCCAAGTGATATCATTCAATAACTAAACTAAAGAGTACAGCTTCTGAGTACATTAAAGAGAAGCGAAAACATACGAAGCAATAATATTTTCTATAGACCTAAACGTCGGAATTGAGAAGAAGAATAGACGTAGAGCGAGATGAGCCACGAAAATATAAGGAATCGCAGGATCACTATTGTTCTAATATCTCACACAATTCATTTGTAAATAGAACTGTTTGTAGTTATCATTAAAAGGTATATATCCATTTGCGGTTGGAGGAAGATACTATATAATTCGTAACGTACTATAATCAGTCTATGAGAGAGATGGTGTAGCCAATCTGACCAAGAGTGTATATACCAATATAAAGTATTAGATAATAGATGAAATCAACATGAATGCTGTATTGAAAATAGAAAGTGTGAGAGGTACATTTATTTGCACTAATTGAGAGTAACAAAGCAATCTCAAACTCTAGGTGGTACCTAAGCGAAACTTGGCGACCACAACTCTCTCCTCTGGTATCCAAGGACACATTCAACGTCACTACGTGTTATCTACACTCTCTGCAACACCGCTCACCACAACACACCCCATAACCCTAACACGGGGGAACTTAATCCTGCATTCTTACATAATCCTGAAAACAATGAATTTGTATTCTAACACTTCATCAAGACCCCGTGGTCTCTTTACTCCATATATATCTAACGAGATAATGTAAGGGTTACTGAAATTTTTACAAACAAATGTTCCCTGAGAATCACCAAAATAATTGCCACCTTTCTCTTTTAACCTGAGAAATTCTCCTTTCCTCACTGCTATAAATATCATTCCTCTTCCGCGGATATTTGTTGCACACACCAATGCTTCAAGGACAAAAAGGTTGGTCGTAACATCTCTCTGTAAGTTGAGTATATATTTTCCTCAGTTATGCCCTTCATAACTCTTCACATACACTCACCTCTTATCATTCTTATACATCAAATCGAATGTTCTGTCTAGTCGCTAACGGGCATGATGCACAACTATAAACTTCCTCTCAACAAACCAGTAAGCTCGATCCTCCTAGCTGTGATCCATCGCTGGCTTAGGAGGTATAGTCCTTAATTCCACCATAAGTTCACTGCACCTAATACACAGGTCAATACTCAATGTATCACCAGCTCACCAACGAGACAATCAAAGAGTGCTGTAGAGTGTTATACATCGCCATTATATCTACATGCTACAGCATATGTCTCTATATTTATCAATGCTGTATTCTATCTCTTTGATTCCTTACATATCAGAAAATCCTTCTGCATACTACACTCTGCCATAATTCTGGTACTTACTGAAAACCATCATCTCAGTCCAGAGAGTAAGTTACAATCTCCGATACTTGTTCCTCGAAGTCTTACAACCACAGAAACATCATGACTTATTCAGACACTTGGTAGTATTCTCTTCCCACACTCACTACTACAGCTTTCTCTTTTCATGACACAGAAAATTTACGTTAAAGAGTTACAATTGTCAAATCCCTGTCTTTAATGTCAGCACAACCACAGAGTACGCGGATCACGCTCTATCTTTACCCATCCTCTCCACTATCTTCAGATTTCGCCCACCCTACCAAAGACATCACATATCAATCCACAAAAAATATCGCATGAGGTCAAGGCACACACTCAGTCGTATTGAATATTTCCTCATCAGATCTCTTATGAGGGTCAATACCTCGCTGCCAACTGAACAATCTCGTAATCTAATTTTCATCACCCAATCATAAAAACAATTAAAATAACCACTGGTAAAGCAACACAACCGCACGCCTTCTTCCAACATCAATCAAACAACAGATCATCTGGTAATAAAAGACATTTTCATGTAATTCACTCCCGGTGTCTTCAACATCATCAAAATTCGCACACTTATGTTAGCCATCGTGTAGAGAAACTACTTACTTCTATGACACACGGCATATAGTATACTTACTACACCACTGTCCTATAGAAGAGAATTTCCCTAATATCCCAGTTTCAGTGTCACACTAAACTCTTCTCTGCAAAGTCACACAATAAAGAAATAAAATATGGTAAAAAAATGTGATGACAGAAAATAATCACATCTCTCACTCAATAATATTTACCTCATACATAAATCACTTTGTTTTAAGAAATAAATTTGGACTCATAGAGTCATCCTGAGCTAGAGGTGATCTGAAGTACATCGGCAGAATAAACCGACTATATGAAACTCAAGGCCCATTGCTGGACTGGATACTCCCGGCAATTTTCAAAATCTCGAGTAAATAAATATCCGGTCACTTTATTATGGTCCGGCATATTGTATTTATAATTATAATACATCGCACTCAGGGCCGAGCGAGAAAGATGTATAAAGGCTTAAATTTTGATTCATACGTGAATACGAGGATTCTGAGTAGAAAATGTCGATGAGAGAATCGCAATCATCTATGTATCACACGGTTAGTCAAACTCAACCAACGTTAGCGTAAAAGAGTATTATAATAAATTACCAAAATAATTATTTATTGTAAAATTTAATATAATATATATAATTATATAATACTATACATGGAATTTTAGTAGAATATATAGATGATTATCAAGTGATAGAAAAAAATAATATCACAAACGCACGTCTAACATCACTGACTATTTATCAGTGTCAACTTCAACATCAGTAAATAATAAAATTAATTAGATTATAGATACATACTTAAATATATAAGGAAACGCTAAAGTACCTCCATGTATATCATGAATCAAATTTGAGTAGTGTCCGAATTGGGAGAGATAGCATGACGCAATAAAAACCGCAAGGGTATGGTGAGAGATAGGTGCACGAAATATTAGTTTGGGTGGAAGCGGAATCGGGAGCCCCAATAAAAATTATAGAATAAAAGAATTAGATCATACTAAAAGAAACAAGATGAGGTATTTATGGATTGAATGACTAGTGGTGAAGCTTAGGTTAAGGGTGTACCAGAATTAGTAATATCTTAGTTTAAGACCATCAAGGAATCTTTTTTTTTTTTTTTTTTTTTTTACATGAAAAGTTTACAACCTCACGGACATAACCCTATTTCTAGCAGTAGGAAACCTCCAGGTACATTCTACATATGATCCGGAATACGATCGAACCGCGCCTGACAATGCGACTCTATGCTCTACCAACTGAGATACATAGCGGGGCCTTCCCTAATCAGTGCTCCAGGCGGGATCGAGAATTCTAAATTGATTCAGCCCCCCCCCCCTCTGTATCAAGTGTGAGAGGACCCTCAACCCACTCATATTGTGGTACTTTAAAAAACAGTCAAGAAAACTTTTATCAGCATAATAGCCAACAATAAATTAATTGAATAAACGATATATTTTTTACTCAAATGCTTTTAAGTAAATAAAATTCAGAATACCTGTGGTTAATTTCTTCGAAACCTAAAACTATAGAGCATCCGCAGTATGAAAATCCGGAAGAATTTGGTTCATCCCTAATAATAATAATAATAATCATCCACCTTCTATCCCAAAGATTGGGGGGTAAAGTGTGTGACATACACCAGAAACAGAATAGTAGTAGAAGAAATATGACAAGTTTGAAAAGAAAAAGCCACCTTCCCCCACCCTCCCCTTTATATCTACTAGTGAAGAACTCGCCGCTAGTCATGAAAAATTACTCTAACCCTATAGAGCTTATCAGCGGATCCTATATATAAGCGACGGGAATATACCTACTTACATTATAATGTGACATCTATCGTTACCAATAGTGGGGTCATACTACTTGGTATTAGAGTGGGTACCACATAACCAATTACACCCTTATCACAAAGTCACTACGCCTAATTCACCCTATCTTAATTAGTCACACCTTTCTTCTCGAATCTGCTAAAACTCAACATTTCTCCTCCTCCAGGCCATCACTTTACTGAGAGCTCAATCACTTTATCTCTGTCCTCCAGCCGGTTCCGATATCCGCTATCTAGCTATAACACAACCGACTATCACTGTCCTTTCACTATGACCTACATACCACTC
>JABUQX010109162.1:50000-55014 GCA_015478945.1 Trachelipus rathkii
TACTATATATATATATATAAGCATTGATTATAAAAGGATGACTGATGAAGGACTAAAGTCATGGAGTTTTTATTCACGATTCGACGTTTCCCCCCAGGTCCCATATAAAGTCAATTATCAGGATACGTGCAATGAAATAATATAATTATATATAATATAATATATATATTATATATATATATATATATTATATATATATATATATATATAATATATATAATATAATATATATAGTATATATATATATGAAGAAAAGGAACAAATGAAACAATTAAATAATAAATAAAGATGGAAGCCTAAAGTGGCAAAATCGTATAGGAAAAACAAAACCAAAGTAAACACAAAAAAAAATAATAGGAGTAATAAAAATGCTAATTTGCAAAAGCAGGGGACGAAAATGATTTGAAATATAATTAATAATTGAGGTTAACAAACCAAAAATGCCCTGATGGGGGAGTTAAAGTTTTTAAAGGAAAAAAATTTAATACCATCACAAATGAAATATTAATGAAATAACTAGCAAACTGTAAATTTAAGTTTAGGTTTAAGTTTAAAATTAAAATAAAAGTTTTCAAAAACAAATAACATTCACATGAGGATAAAATTAATTGAACACGTATATAGGAAACACAGTATTACAGTTCCCAGATTAAAAAATAATAGAGTAAAGTTAGAAAAATATATATACACGTATCAATCAAAATGGAACTAGTTTGAGTTATAAAAACAAATGGTTTATGACAACATAAATTATAGAACAAGGACGCAGGAGCAAAACAATTATAAGCAAGATTTTAATCATATTAGGGAAGGCCTTAAGCTAATAATAATAGGGGGAGCGGGGTATATCAAAAGACACAAACGAGGACAGGGAAAGAGACATCCGAAAACACATAAAGGATAAAAAAGCAAATGAATAGGCTACACCGATAAAGATGAAAAACATAAATATGGGACCATGTGGGTGTATGGGCATGGTCAGAGCAATTCACAAAAATGAAATAATTTAAGGATTAGAGGAAAATGATCAAGTTAATTAGTTGGTACCAATTAAAGTGATAAACATAACACTGGGGTAAAGAAGAGTAAGGGAGGTTAATGAGGGGGTTTTACTTGCTTTAATCGGATGGATTTAAGAATGTGTAAGCGATACATGTCAGAGGTAGCTAGCGAAAGAATAGTGAATGTCAGAGAGGACGAAGAGGGTAGCCTATAGCGCTGTTGAGCCCCATGTATTGCTAACTGTTTTCCTCTCCATCACGAAACATTTGGATTAACGACCGATGCCTCACCGAATTTGAACCCCTAGTTTTATGAAAGATCTTTGATGACTGTTTTTTCTTGATACCTGCAGACCTTAATTTCAAATCCGATCCGGCCCGCAAGTTCCAACAATGCCGGCCCGCAGTAGAATTTTAAATGTTTTTCAATTTAAAACACTTTTAATTAATTACCACCACAAGCAATAACACACTGTAAAGGAAACTATAGGTTCACAGAACACACTAGTCTCACTAGATTTCCTCTCTCAGAACGCACATAGTCCATCAATTTCAAAACTTTGGTATGCGACTACCTAGGTCTTGGCCTTGGACTTAGTGGAGAGAAGTCCGAGTGTGGCCCTTAAGCACAAAACGCGAGAAGGGGACTTTGCATCGTATAATTATGAATTCCCCAAATATGTAAATTTTGAAATTACCTTAGAATTACTTCTATTACTCCATGGTCAGTACAATAGTTTTCATTAATCTACACTTAAATGCGCTTTCTAGTAAAGGTTTTAAACACTTTTGAAATAAAATTCATTTCTCACCAACTTTTCATTGAAGTCTCTTTAATCTTCTTTCAACGCCTGGTTCATAGTGGGACAGCAAAAGAAGAGGGGAAACCATTCTTCATACACAGTTCCAATCATTCGGAAATTTCCTACAATATATCTTATATATATTATAATTTATTATATATATATATATATATATATATATAAATATATTATATTTATATATACAGTATTATATATATAATATTATATATTCGTAATATTATATATATATATATATAGAATATGTTATATATATATATATATATATATCATATATTATAACTAATAGGTACATATAAGTAATTATTATTAGTATATCTAATTATATATATATAAATAATTATATAATATATTATATATATATATATATTATAATATAGTATAATATATATATATATAATATTGTTATATAAATAGTATATATATTAAATTATATTTATATTACTATTATATAAATATATGTATTATATATATATATAGATATATATTATATATATATATATAAATATTATTATTATATATATATATTATATATATTAATCTTATACTATTATGTTTGTGTTAGAGTGCGTCCCCTGGGATAAGCCGATAGAATAATATGACAAATGTGGGGTTGTGTGTGTAAAACCGTTTGCATATGAAAGCGAATAACGCTTAATAATTAAAATGAAATTCACTGAACTTTGCACTTAATTTTTTTTTTTTCGTTACGATTATACCATAAAAACCGTTAAATTACATTACAAACAAATAGGTGTAAAATTGTTCTAATTTAAAAATAAGGTTAGCTATTTTCGTATTTATTTACTTATTTACTCTAGTACCTACTTCAAACAATAAAAATAATAATAATAATAATAATAATATAATAATAATAATAAAATAATAATATAACCGGTCGTGATCATTATGTTAACTTTTTACTCTTGCAGTATGGAAATTGAGAGTATAGTATCAACTGCGAGTAAATATAAAGGATTGTGAGAAGGAGAACAAGTATTGAAGAAAATGTAAAAGTAAAATAAATAAATATAATAAATAAATAAGATATAATAAAATAATGATAATAATAGTAATAATATAAAAAAAAGAATATTAATAAGAAATGAAAATGTAAAACAAAAATAATTTTTCAGTAATAAGAATAGAGGATAAATACAATAATAATAATTTAAAAATAATGTAAATTATAATAAAGGTAAATAATAATGCAATCATAAAAAATAATAATAATAATAATAATAATAATAATAATAATAATAATAATAATAATAATAATAATAATAATAATAATAATAATAATAATAATAATAATAATAATAAGAAGAAGAAGAAGAAGAAGAAGAAGAAGAAAGAAGAAGAAATAATAATTATAAAAATTAATGGGTCTAAATACTATTTAAGAGTAATGGAGGGGTTAATTAAAAATATTAAAAAGTTAAATGGGTCTAAATAATTTTTAAGAGTATATGAATTAATTTTTTATAATATTTAATGGTTGAATGGGTCTAAATTATTTTTAATAGTTCAAAGGGATTGTTAATAGTTTTTAGGAGTGTAAAGGAACTCTTTTAATTCTTATGATAAAAAATGAGTAGTCTATTATATTGAAGAAAATAAATGGGTCCTAAAACAAACATTCTAAACATTTGACTTCTCATATCTAATTAATAGAGAAAATAAATCTTATGAGATTGTACCGCACTGCTTTTCAAACGCTATCTATCTTATTTTCCTTTATCAATGAAAATAATGCTTTAAAGTTTAAAGTAATAAATTGTTGTTTATTTAAATTTTTTTACGCCCTCCTTTAATTAATGAAAGATGGTAAAATTACTTTGAATTAAAAAAAATTTTGCAAAAATTTGGTACAAATATAATAGTAGATAAATTTTTTTTTTTTTTTTTAAAAGACTTATATTTCTATCTATAACATCTCCATCTAATTAATTTTGAACTTTTTTTTTCCTTTTTTCATTTATTTTCTTTTTTAAATAAAATTATGAACTTGGATTTTTATTTAATAAAACTTTCAAGCTTACATTTTTCACAGCTAATTATGATCGCCTGGTTGGTAATTTGTCCCCATGGGCAATTGCCCATACTCTTTGTACGGCATCTTCATTATATATATATATATATATATATATATATATATTTTAAAAAAATACATATTTATATACCATAAAATATTATATATATTATATATATATATATTATTTATATATATATATATATATATATATATATATATATATATATATATATATATATATATATATACAGTACCAAAATTCATGACACTTGTTATAAAAGTTTGATTTAAGTTTTATACAATAAAAAATGCGTAAAAAAAATTCGAGAAATGATACAAAAGTGTGGCATACGAACATTTCTCGACATTTCCTCCGACCCGTGAGGGGTTGCGGAAGTAAATAAATATTTTTTCAAACACCATAAAGGATAGGAAAAAAATTTATATATAAAAAAGAATCATTTGGCATTAAGGTTCAATTATACGTTATAAAAATATCAAATTAAGAGACCTCATAATTTTTTTCAGGTACATTTCTCGATATTTATTTTGCGGTTTTATTTACCATTCAAACATTCCCTATAAAGTTTAATTAGAATCGGCTGTTATTTGGTAAATTGATAAGGAGACACATCAACATTCGAAGTAAATATGAAATTAGGAGACGTTATTGCTTTTTTCAGGGTTATTTCAAAGTTTTTTTTTTTGTTTTTTGTTTTCTTAGGTTTTTCGTGTCTTTAGTCTATAGTCATTTCAAAGCTTGCATACAAGTTTCTTGACATTCGGCTTGCTTCGGTACTAGGTATGGGCCAATATATATTATTATATATATATATAATATATATAATATAATATATATATATATATATATATATATTATATATAATATATAGTATATATATATATATATATTATAATTTATATTATAAATATATATATAATATATAAATATATATATATATACAATTAATAAATAATATATATATATATATATATAATATATATATATTTATATAATATATATATATTATATATATATAGATATAGTATAAATATATATATATATATATATAATAATTTTTTTACTTTAAAAAGAAAAAAACTTTCCATTTTTTATCATTTGCAGCGAAAGTGGTTATGTGTATTGTTTAGCCATG
>JABUQX010109163.1:25000-26552 GCA_015478945.1 Trachelipus rathkii
ATTATTATCTCGTGGTAGAGTACTGAACCGCGTTCTTACACTCAAAGAAGAACTAAAAGTCTTTTTTTGAGAAAGAGAAACATGATGCATTTTCCTAGGTTGCTGCAAAATGATGATTGGTGTTTACAGCTGTCATATCTGTCAGATATATTTAGTAAACTAAATGTATTAAATACTTCATTACAGGGACGACAAGAAACAACAGTTTCTTCAACCAATGAAATGAAAGGTTTCATGAGAAAGGTAGCTTCTTGGAAGTCTGCAATTGAGAAAAGTGATTTTTCAAATTTTCCATCCCTTTTAAAATTTTCGAAATGTAATGGCGAGGAAAAGCTAAAAAACCTCATTCTTGATCATTTATCAAAATTGCAAGATGCAGTAGATAAGTACTTTCCTTCTCTTTCCGTTAAGAATCTTGAGTGGATTGTTTCCCCATTTCACATGGCAGATATTGCTGAAGAACTAGATTTCACAGCTACTGAAAGAGACGAATTTAATGATCTCTGCGCTGATTCTTTACTGAAAATTGAACTTGAGAAGACTGACTTATCAGCGGCTGATTTTTGGCTTAGCATACAAAAGGAGTATCCTAACCTAGTAGAAAAAGCCACAAGTTTCCTTTTGCCATTTTCAACATCATACTTTTGTGAACAAGCTTTCTCTGCAATGGTCACAATAAAATGCAAAACAAGAAATAGATTGTTGAATCTTCAGGAAAATATGCCTGTTGCGTTATCAAACATCAGACCTAACATACAATATTTGTGCTCCAAGCATCAAGCACAAATTTCCCATTAATCGATTCTAAACCGCAAACTCCAGCTTTCAAATTTTAACAGGTATGTTTTATAGATATTTTAAATTTAAAATTTAAAATTTAAAATTTATTATTAGTATTATTATTATTATTATTATTATTATTAATTTATTTGAATTAATTGTTTTATTTTTATTTTTATTTTTATTATTATTTTTTTTATTTTTATTTTTATTTTTATTTTTATTTTTATTTTTTATTTTTATTTTTATTTTTATTATTATTATTATTATTATTATTATTATTATTATTATTATTATTATTATTATTATTATTATTATTATTTTATTTTATTATTATTGTAATTTTATTAATTTTTATTATTATTATAATAACAAGTGTGCCTCGAAAATTTCACAGCCTTAAATAGGGTGCCGTGAATTAAAAAAGGTTGGGAATCACTGATCTAGATGAATTCTTCTACAGAAATATATAAAGGACGAATGTCCGTATTTCGAACTGGAATACATGCAATATATCGTTCACCGTCCAGATTCCGCCCAAATATTATAGTTACTTCAATCTTAGAATGAATTATAGTCCTCGTAAAGATATCATCTACAAGCTTTGATACGGCGAGAGACGGCATGTTAACAATACAGCAAGAAATGTCTTACTGATGAAACTTGTGTGTAACTTGTGATTATTTTAATTAAAAATCAGAAGAAAGTAAGCAAGAATATGAAGTATGAATCATCTCAGTCCAAAGTTTATACAATACAGCATTACAACAAC
>JABUQX010109164.1:5000-15000 GCA_015478945.1 Trachelipus rathkii
TATAATAATAAATAAATTAAAGCAAATCTCTAAGTCTTCCTTAAGTTTGACTTAAATCTAGGGTCATTCTTAAGCTTCAGTAAAACCTTAGGTAATTCTTATGCTTGAGAATAGCGTTTAGTCAATTTTAATCATAATTTAATTCTGAGGTCGTTCTTAAGCCTCTGTAAAACTTATATAATTTAACTTTAATCTAAGTAAAACTTTGGGTTATTCTTAAGCTTGATTTAAATATGAAGTTATTCTTAACATTAACCTTTACATTACGTTCAAAAAACTCATAATGGAGTTGTAATTGAATGGTTTAATGTTAATAGTGAAGTGAGACAGGGATGTGTTATGTCTCCTTGGTTATTTAGTTTGTATATGGATGGGGTGATGAAACAATTAGAGGTATGGGTGATATGGGAAGGTGTTAGACTGATGGAGAATTTAAGAAAGTGAAGAGTGTCTTTCTAATTGTACTGATGATTTGGTTTTGTGTGGCGAACCTGAACAGACTTTGAATGGGTGTGTAGAGGGATTTGGTAGGGTTTGTAAAAGGAAGGGTTTAAAAGTAAATATAGATAAGAGTAAGGTTATAGTAGTGGGTGAGGAGAGTCCGAGGTGTGAAGTCATGCTGAACGGCGAGCAATTGGAATAAGTATCTGCGTTTGAATATTTAGGATATATGTTGGATGAAAAGGGAACTTATGATGCAGAGTACAGTAGGAAAGTTCTAAAAGGTAGGAAGGTGGCTGATATAATTAGATCCTTGGTCAATACAAACGGACTAAACCTTGAGTGCGTTATGGCTTTTTACATTAGGGTATATTGTTAGCTTTGTTAATGTATAGTGATAAAAATATGATCTGAAATAAGAGGTATAGATCTAAGGTGCAATCTGTTCAGATGGACAATCTTAGGAGTGTGTTAGGTATGAGAAGAATTGATAAAATGTGGAATGAACGTGTTATGTTAGAGAGTTGTGTGGTGTGAAAAAGGGTGTAAATGAGAAAATAAACGCGAGTTAATTAAGCTTGTTTTGACATATGGAAAGGGTGTATGATAGTCGGATGGTTAAATGGATGGGTAGTAGTGTAGTAGTGAGACCAAAGAAAAAGTGGATTGAGTCAATCAAGGAATGTCTGATAGAAATGAATGTGAGCCTGGCGGAGACGAGATGAAAGGTGCATTTTCTCGAGAATTTGAGAGAGGGTATTGTTCTAGGCCGCCTGATCCAAGGGACGAACCCTACATTGACGAGATACCACAATGAGAGTCCGTCTCACTATCGTAAAGCCCTATCGTGGAATTTTTTTACTGCGACGAGCTCCCACGTCATATTATTCTACTACTTTTCTGTTTCCGGTGTATGATGCGTAACCTCACCCCAAATCTAAGGAAAGGATTTAGATGATGATGGTGATTATGATGAATACTATATCTATATATATATATATATATATATAGATATATATATATATATATATATATATATATATATATATATATATATATATATATATATATATATATATATATATATATATATATATATATATATATATATATATATATATATTATATAAAAAAAAATATATATATATATATATATATATATATATATATATCTTTGCTATATATATATATATAATATATATATATATATATATATATATATATATATATATATATATATATATATATATATATATATATATATATATAATACTATATATATATATTATATATATATATATATTGTAGGACGAACCAACTAAATTCATAGCATTAGTTAATACTTTATAAAATAAATAGATTGTCTTTCTGAAAGAGTTAAAAAAATCGAAGGTTTTGTGATCAAAATTTAAGGAAATAAATATTCGCAAAAGTTCTGAAATTGTGACGAGGAAAATTACTGCTAAGTCACGAAATTCCAGTTACGTAAAAGGATTTGGAATTGTTTAACTACAAACAAGTTTAATTTTCCCCAGTATCGGGTAAGAGTATTTCTAAAGTTTATTTGTGAAAGGTTTAGTCATTTTTGTTATTTGTGGAAGATTCACTCATTTATTAAAGGAATGATTTTAGGTAGCATTTTGAAGTAGAAACTTAAAAGTATATTTCAGTGTATTGTGTTCAAAATTGAAAACAAATTTAATAGCAGAATTCAAATTCACGTATAGGTAGCATTTTTGAAGTAAAAACTTAAAAGGATATTTTGGTGCATCGTGTTTAAATTTAAAACAAATTTAATAGTAGAATGCAAATTTACGCATAGGAAATATTTAACAGTTAACGATGTAGGATTGTCTTGAGATTTCGAATAGGGTATTTTGTTAGAGTGAATTATGGAAATATTTAAACGATATATAGGATATGTCAAAAAAAACGGACATTGGAATTTTCCATGCATTTAAGGAAATTCGTGTATGAAATTGGGTGAAAGGTGACAGATGTAATTAACGGTGCAATCTGTGTTTAAATTTAGGTAGATTAATAAACGGAATATTTTATTGAAAATATATATATATGTATGTGTGTGTGTGTGTGTGTGCGTGTATGGGTTGTGTGCGGGAAGCACACAGGCCATGTAGGTATGAGAAATTTATAACGCACAAAGGATTTTTAAACTAAAAAGACACACAGACGAAAGGTTAAGTTTATGCAAACTGGAGATTGTAAGGAAAATTATCGAATAGAAATTATGGTGGTTATTATTATTATTATTATTATTATTATTATTATTATTATTATTATTATTATTATTATTATTATTATTATTATTATTATTATTATTATTATTATTATTATTATTATTATTATTATTATTATTATTATTATTTTATTATTATTATTATTATTATTATTATTTATTTATTTATTTATTTATTTATTTATTTATTTATTTATTATTAGTATTATAATTATTATTATTACGTGTCATTTTTATATTTATTAGTGAAATTGTAGGTATGGCTGGTTGCGCGCAAAAGTAAATAGTATGTATTTGCTGTAAATAAGAATATATGCGTCTATTTAATAATGCCGTTTTAGGTATTATTATTATTATTATTATTATTATTATTATTATTATTATTATTATTATTATTATTATTATTATTATTATTATTATTATTATTATTATTATTAACGGTGTTAGGATAATTTGTTGTTACTAATTCGATTTAGGGAAATGATGACGGTATAATACAAATTTATATTGTCATTTTCAGGGTGCTGATTGCGGGACCAAATCCAAAGGACAATCGTGTAGCTAAGTTAGCCCCTTTAGGCTTAAATCAAACAGGAAGTGTGGGAGGCATCGTGACGGTGACGACTGGAGCGTTTGTCTCACCCATCACTAATCTGGAAATAACCAATTTGGATCGTGCTGTTGGGGCTGAGTCGATCATTAGCATAGCGAGCTGTTCCTGGTGCTCGTAAGGAATAAATACTTACTGTAAGGTTGTCAAAGGAATTTCCCGATCAAGGAAACTAACTTTCGGACCAATTTGGATAAGTTGCTAAGGAGCGTATCGTTCCGTAAATTGCATAAAATTCTGACATTAAATTGTATTGTGAATATTTTCCGGAAAATTTAATATTGTACATAAATAAAGAATATTTTGATATATATATATTTCTAGTAATAGGGTATAATAGGTTATATGTATATATTTGGTAATAGGGTATAATAGGATTAATATACTATATTGGTAATAGGTACAATAGGATTGACATAAACTATAATTGAGTGTTTATTTTATTATATCAAAAATTGCATCTCTTTTGTGTTACTTGAATCCTTTTCTTTCTCATTTAGTGTTGTCAGGAATAAGC
This sequence comes from Trachelipus rathkii, assembly GCA_015478945.1. NCBI lineage: Eukaryota > Metazoa > Arthropoda > Malacostraca > Isopoda > Trachelipodidae > Trachelipus > Trachelipus rathkii. Next base: position 8,826 of record JABUQX010109164.1, read on the forward strand.
CTTCTCCAAAGAGAATCCTGGGACCTCGCGTAAAGGCTCTAAATAAAACAAACAAACAAAATAAATTAACGAAGAACAGACTTTAACAAATGGTGGCTCCGTAGACTTTGGAAGAAGGATATAAAAAAAAAAAAAAAAAGAGAGAGGAAAAAAGGAAGATAATAGCACGGATATAAAATAAATAAAGGAGAAAGAAAAAAAGGACAACAAGATTTAAGGGATATAAAAAAAATAAAAAGAGGTGTAAGTCGAGGTAACAAAGAGATTATTTATTTTTCTATATATTTTATTTTTTTCTTTGTTGCCACATTTGAATTTGATATTTGGAAATATTTTTTTTTGCTAACCATATTTCTTTCCCTCGTGTTCTTGTTTCCGTATTTAGGAATAAGTACGAAGCAGAGAGAGAGACTTTTTTGAAGAAAAAATAAAGGAAGAAGGAAAAGAAGCATAATTTATCTCATTTTTTTTTTTTTTGCTTTGTTTTTTGAAGAAGGAAGGATATAAAATAATTCTGAGTCCATCAAGGAATTGATAATATAAATTGGTTGAGTTTTTCTTTTTTTTAGAGAAAAAATAATATTGAGTTAAACTTTTTTTCTCCTTTTTGTGGATATTTATATATATATATAAATACCTTCGTAATACACGATATTAGCAATTTATTTTTTTATTTTTTTATTTTTATATATATATATATATATATATATATATATATATATATATATATATATATATATATATCTATTCTGCCTCTCTCTCTCTCTCTCTCTCTCTCTCTCTCTCTCTCTCTCTCTCTCTCTATGTATATATATTCCCATGAAGGCATATTTTTTTGTAGGGTATATATATTTTTTTCGACTTTGTTTTTCCTATGAGTGGGAAGGAAATGGACAAGACTGGTAAGTCAATCCCTGAAGGAACTGAAGAGCCTAGGGAAGATCAAAGTGCAGTAGGGTGTCTAAGGAAATTCCAAGATGCCATAGTGAAGGAGGAAAATTTGGATGTGGGCAAAATGCTGTCAATACTGGAAGAAGTGGCCCAAGCTTTAAAAGCCAGAGCGGGAGATGAAGGAGTCAAAAGAAAGACGTAGTAGAAGTTGCTGTTGTAGATAGTCGTAGAGAGGCTGCCATAGCAGAACAGAAAAATCGGGTTAGAATAGAAGAACAGGCTTATCAAAAATGGAAATTACAACAAGAACAGAGTATTCGGAAGAAGGGAGTGCTGAAAAAGAAGGCAAAGTATTATACTGATGAGGAGAGTGGCTATGATAGGGAAATGAGTGACCCATTTGAGGACGAAACCGACTCTGACAAAACTAAAGGTAAAAAGAAAACTAAGAAGAGGAGAAACAGAAAAAGAAGGACAGACAGGAAGTACACAGTGGAAAATAGTTCAACAGAAGAACAAGAATCAGAAGCCGAAAGTGAGCCAGACAAGGGAGGAAAAAAGTGGTTGAAGAAACTTGTAGAACTAGAGGAATCAGGAGTGGAACATCAGAAAGCAGTCAGCAGGATTTTTATTATATTAGCAGGAGAAATGATAGAAGTTATGAAATCATTTAGTAGGGCTAATGTAAAGGCGGTAAAACCCCTAAAGTATGGTAAAGAAAAAGTGCAGAAATTTGATGCCTTTCTAGAAGATTTCGAAAGGTATGCAAAGGAACAATTAGGGAAGGATAAGAACCGTTGGGTGGTAGAGCTAAGAAATTTTTTGGAGGGCCCAGTTTTGAGAACGTATTATAGTATTTATAGGGCTAAAATAGATTATAATACCATTATAGCCAGGTTAAAGAGTTGGTGCAAGGAAGAAAAAGAGAGCGAACAAATAGATTTGCAGAAGGAGTTCTGGAGAATGGAGATGAGGAAACACGAAAAGTTAGCAGAATTTGCACTCAGGGTGCAAACCACATATGAAGCAGCTACCAAAGAAGAGGATAGGGACAAGCAAGTGTTAAAAAAACAATTTTTGAATTGCTTGCCAAAAGGAATAGCTAGGAGATTCAAAATAAGAATGGGAGGTGAAAAAGAAAGTGCTAAGGTCCGCTGGAAGGACATATTGAACTGGGCACAGGATGAGGATAAACTGAATGATCATGAGGAGGAGTCGAGGGACGAGGCAATCCCAATATGGGCAACCCTACAAAATGAGGGAGATGAAAGGAAAACGTATGCAGATAAGGTGCGATATGGAAAACCAGTGGTGTACCAGCGAGATTCAGGTACAAGAAGAACAAATAGAGGATCATATGAAAATGAGAGGCCAAAGTGTTATTGTTGTAACAAAATAGGACATATGAAACGAGATTGTTGGAGGTTCAGAGGATGGTGCTTAAGATGCGGTAGTGATGAGCATCAGACAAGGGAGTGTGGTCCTCGAAACAACTACAGACAGCAGGAGAGACAGGACACAAGTAGACAAGAGCAGGAGGAAGGAAGACCCTTTGAAAGGAGATGTTTCTTGTGTGAGGAAACAGGTCACTGGAGAGACACTTGTCCCTTAAGAGGAGAGATAGAGGAATGGAAAAAGAAGAGGAAGACACAACGAGTTTCGGGAAACGAATCCGCTCCGTCCATACTGCCGGGAACAAGTCGGAGCGATCCACAGAAGCCATAATGAGTTTGTCAGGAGCCAGCCCGGTCAATCAAGGTTGTGTGGTGTTGGACCCAGAAGCCAAAGAATTTGTAAGTGAACAGGCTGAAGATACTACAACCGAGTTGCCACAAAGGATACCTAAGATAAGGGATAAAGGGTTGAGCATAACAAACACAACAACAGGAGTGTACCACGCAGAAGGAAGAAGCCAAGATCAAGGTAGGCAAGGTCTTAATATAACACCATTGCTGAGATTTATGATAAAATTGAATAATATTAATATGAATGCTATAATAGACAGTGGTGCTCAATATTGCCTGATTGAAGAAGCACAAATTAGGAGGATTACCAACCCTAAATTAACAAAAAGGACGATGAAGTTAAGAGGTGTGGGAGACCCAAACTTATATGTGGAGTCTCAACAAACGGCTACATTACAGGTAACCATAAATGATATTGATTATGGCTCCTATCAGATTTTGTTGTAGTAAGTAGATTGAAAGAAGGAACAATACTGGGCATGCCATTTTTGGTACAAAACAAGATTGAAGTAGATGTAAGAAGTGGATCTTTTATACGTCATGGGGAATATAATATAAAGGAACAAGTATATTTAACAGGAAGATCTGAAGATTGTGTGAGGGTAGTTACGGCAATACCCGTATATAACACAGGTGAAATAACAATTACTGCAAATGAGTGGACTCCGATAAAGGCCAAATGGGATTCCCAAGAAATTAAACCTAGAAATGGAAATCGTTATGACATGCAACCTGAAGAATTATTAGTTGAAGAAAGGGACCATACCCGAAGAGGATATAATAAAAGGTTTAAATTAATGCCAGGATTGGTGCAATGGAAAGACAAGGAAGGAACTATACTGATAAAAAAACTGATACCAGGAAAATTAAAACTGGGAAGAGGTGAAAGAATAGGAATGGCTAATCTAGTGGTAGATGAAGACAACCTGAGACGATACCAAGGTAATGAGTGTACAGTGAACACAACGATACGGGAAATAGAGAAACAAGGAGCCATTGAAGAAGAATGGACGAAGGAAAAACTACAGAAGGAAATTAATTTCATGGAAGACCTAACTAAGGAACAACGGGAGAACGTCACGGATGTTTTGTACAAATGGAAAAATGCATTTAGTAAAGGAGATTCGGACATCAGTGAGACATCCATGACCCCATACAGGATAAGGTTGCATGATTATACCCCTATTTACCAGCGGGCAAGGAGGTTCGATCAGAAGACTAATGATGAAATCGAAAACCAAGTAAAGGAATTATGTTTAAAAGACATCGTAGAGCCTTGTGCTGCAGAATGGAGTTCGCCGGTGGTGCCAGTTAGGAAAAAGGACGGAACACTTCGTCTGTGTATTGACTATCGACGCTTAAACCAAGTAACCGAGGCAGATAGGTTCCCAATGGCCAGCATAAATGAAACCATCTTTGGATGTCAGGGGGTACAATACTTTACCAGCCTGGACTTAGTAAAAGGGTATTATCAGATGCAGTTAGAGGAAGAAAGCAAGGATTTTACAGCATTTTCAACAGTCAGCGGTCAATACCGGTTTAAGAGGCTGAGTTTTGGGCTAAAGAACGGACCTGCAGCATTCCAGAGGGAGATGCAGCGGATCCTAACAGGTTTTAGTCGAGACAAGGTAGTGGTTTACGTCGATGATGTCTTATTAATATCAAAAGAATTTGAAGAACATTTGTTATTGATTGAACAGGTCCTACAGCGCTTCTGCGAAACGAACGTCAAGGTAAAAGTGAGTAAATGTAGCTGGGTCCAGAAAGAAGTTAAATTCCTAGGACACATCATCAGCAGGACAGGGATCAGAAAACTGCCGGAATTTATGGATCAAGTGGACAAGTTGGAGAGGCCTACTAATGTGGGAGAGTTAAGACGATATTTAGGAATGATTAACTTTCAACGGAAATTTATAAAAAATTGTTCAGGAGTGGCAGCACCTCTCAGCGCACTAACGGGAGGCAAAAGAAAGGACAAGATTGAATGGACAAATGAAAGGATCAAGGCTTTCGAGGAACTGAAAAAACGGATGAAAGAATCAGTAGAGTTAGCATTTCCAGATTTCTCGGAAGGTAGTAGGAAGTTGGAACTCTACGTGGATGCCAGTGGATTTGGTATGGGTGCAGGCTTGTGCCAAGAACAAGAAGGTGGTAGAAGAGTAATTGCATATAACTCACACTCCTTCAATGCTTGTGAACGGAAAGCTTCCACAATAGAAAGGGAACTGCTAGCCATACGGTGGGGGATTAAAAGTTTTCGGCCTTTTCTACTAGGTCAGGACTTCATCTTGTACACGGATCATCGGCCATTGGTATATTTACACACGATGAAGCTAGTGGATAGTAAATTGGCCCGAGTTCTGGATGACTTGAGCGAATATAGTTTTCAGATCCATTATTATCCCGGAAAGGATAATGTGTTCGCCGACACATGGTCAAGTTGTCAAAGGAAACCTGATGAGGAAATCGATATAACGGATCCAGAAGCACTACCAAAAGGTTTAAAGGTTATAAAATTGGTACCAGGCGGTGCTGATTCACTATTTTTGAGTTTGAAGGAGATACTTGATAAAGAGCAGTCTAAAATGAAACAGAAAAATCACCAGGAGCTAAGGGAATTTTTATTGGACATCCTGATTAGTGAATGGAAAATGTATGGGTTGGAAAAGAGACCAAAAGCCTTAAAATTACTAAAAGCAATTAAAACTCCAGGAAAGGAACCAGTACCAGAAGTTTTATTAGTGGCCAGTGATGAATTCAATACAAAGATTTGGTTGCATCATGGAATATGTTGCTCAGTGGCATACATCGGACCAAAGGCAAGGAAGTGTAACAACTTAAAAGATGTACACATACAGGTGCTAGGAGGATCACACTTCAATCCAGTAGCTGATGATGGTACTTTCGATCCAAAAGGAGAAAATACAATAGTTGACGAACGGATAACTGAGGAACTAGAGACATCACCAGAGAAAGAAAATGAAGATTACTCAGATACGGAAGGAAGTGATACATCAGGAAATAATTTATTGCAGCAATCTTCCAAAGAAGAATTAGGAATAAATTTATTAATGAAGGAGAGAGGGCACCAGTCTAGGTTAAGCTGCAACCACAAGCTAAAAGGAGTGGCATGGCAGGAGGTCTCTATCGGAGAAGTATTCAGATGCGCTTTTCTGGACACAGGATCTGTCATCAGTTTGATACAGGAAGGAGTTGTTGATGGCTTAAACCAATTTGGACACATTCTGAAAAGATGGAAGGTGGATATTACTCTCAATGGAGTAACTGCAAGGATTGTGGAGTGTACAACAGCAGTGGCCATAAAAATAAAAACAAGGTGCCGGGAAATAGTGCTACCATTGGTCGTCGTTCAGGATGAACATATTCCAGCTTGTTTACTGCTAGGGATGAATTATTTGGTGGAGTCAGATGCAATTTTGGACTTCGGAGAAGGAACAATCGCACATGGGAACGATGCCGATGACGTAAGTGATGGCTTTACCATTGATGTTTTTAACCTCACAGTGAATAAGGATAAT
>JABUQX010109165.1:0-2500 GCA_015478945.1 Trachelipus rathkii
GATAAGGTATACATATATTGCTAATTTCTCAGGTTTAGAAGTACCCAAAATATATCGATTATACCGTTATTCTATAAATTGAACAGAGATAAAAGCCCAGTTACCATCGTCTCTCTATATTATATATTTCACTCTTATATGTATGAAAATTAGAACATTTTTGTCATCTAAATAATTTATAAATTCATTTTACTAACTTTGCAGCAATTCATATTTACTACTATACATTTATATATTTTTTTAAAAACAGTAGAAAAGATGGATTAAACAGTAAATGAAGGAATTTGGAAGAGAGGATAGTTAAAAATAAAATCAAAAACATTAGAAATAACTGTAAATGAGCTTAGGGAATAAAATTTCAGGAACTAAATAGTAGGATAAAATAGGATCTAATTAGTTTAATTATAGGATAAAATAGAAACTAAATAGTAGGATAATGGAATTAAATAGTAGGATAAAATAGGAACTAAATAGTAGGATACAAATAGAGAAATCTATAATTTAATATTAAAAGGAGATCTATTTCCAATTTCTTTAAATGACTTGCAATTCATCAAGGCCCTCTTAACCGCTAGGCAAACTAGGCAAATGCCTAGGGCTGCAGAATATGTGGGCGGCCCTAGGTGGCTAGAACGCGGCAGACAACGACAAAAGAAGAAAAAATGAACTATATATATATATATATATAATATATTTATATATATATATTATATATATTATATAATATATATATATTATATAATATATATATATATATATATATAATATATATTTATATATATATTTTATATATAATTATATATATTATATACATATATATTATATATACTATATATTAATATATATAATATATATATATAATATATATATATATATATATTATTATATATATACGTATATATATATATATATATATATTATAATATATATATATATATATATTTATATATATATATATATAAATATATATATTATATAATAATATATATATTTATAGTATATATATATATTATTGTAGTATATAATATATATAATATAATGATATATATACTATATATATAAATAATATATATATATATATATATATATTATATAATATATATATATATATATTATATATATATATATATATATATATATAAGTATATATATATATATAAAATTATATTATAATATATATATATTAGATATATAATATATATTTAATATATATATATATAATATTATATAATAATATAATATAATATATATTATATATATATAGTATATATATATATATATATAATATATATATATATATATATATATATATATATTTATTAATATATTATATAATATATATATATATATAATATATTAATATATATATATATATATTATATAATATAATATAATATAAATAAATTAAATATATTAAATATAATATTGTTTTTGGCGGGGGAGGGTAATACAACTCATGCAATACATATAAAAGAATATACATATTTCATATATCTCATCCAATAACATTGTATTTTAAAATAAATCACAACGCATTCCACAAATTCTGCTCTCCGAATTAACACTAACATATCATGCGTATATAGGCAAAATCAGACCCAGTGCAATTATTAACCTTGCCAGACGTTGTCTTCCAATAAAGCTTCATAATTATTTATTAAATTAAATCAAATATTTTTATAATTGAAAAAAGTTTTTTATATTTATACATAAAAATCTTAATTTATGTTTTCAATAGCTTCTATTAAAACTTCATATTTTTTTCACAATATTTTCGTCTTAAACCCTACATCCCATATATATATATATATATATATATAATATAATAACTATATATAACATAACCTAGTACTATATATATATATATATTATATATATATAATATATATATTATATATTATATATACTATAATATATACATATTATATATATATAATATTAATAGAAATATATATAGTATATAATATATATATATATATTATAGTATAGCATATATAAGTAGTTAGTATTAATATATATATATATATATAGTATATAGATATAATATATATAATATATATATTATATATATTAATATTATATATATAATAATATATATATTATATATATATATATATATTTATATATATATTATATATGGAGGTGGAGGCGGATAATCTACATGATATTTATTATAGCATCATATATAGTAATAGTATATATTATATATATATATATACATATATATATATATATATATATATATATATACTATATTTATATATTTATATATATAATCATATATGATCATAATATATATACTATATATATAATATATATATATATATATATATGTGCGCCCTCAATTGTAATATTCACAGAAATTTTGAAATTTATTTTTAGGTTCAGAATTAATGTTCAAAGATTTGCGTAAGCAAAATATTTATCATAAGTTCGACGAATATTGTATATAAAGCCCGATCTCGTTAAGATACTCAGTCAGAAAAATTAATCAGAAGAA
>JABUQX010109165.1:15000-25000 GCA_015478945.1 Trachelipus rathkii
AAATATATATTAATAATTATATATATATTATATATATATATATATATCCTAACCTAACTTAGTTCTTACTTATCCTTCTCCTAAGCAACCTAGTGCTTGCAAAAACATGCACTATTAGTGTGAATCAAGTTTTCGAAAATAAATATTTTGACTAAAATAAGGTATCTCAAAATAAAAAAAAATAAAAAAATCGTGAATTAAATTTTAAAACTAAATATCCAAATTGTCTTTCTTAAATATTAATTTATTATTATAATAAGACATGTTTGTTTTCGGTATTATAATAACTATTGTAAAATAATCTACTGCACGAACCATAGAGCATCCGCCGAATGAATCATTATATATTATCATCTCATAAAATGAACCAAAATTCCAGCTTTGTCATCTGGGTTCCAAGACCAAAACGTTTAGACCCACTTTGTAATCAGGAGAAACTCACACGTATGTCTTGCGTTATAACTCCACGCATGAAACTCCGATTATAATTTCCCTGTTAGATATATACTATATATATATATATATATATAATATATATATATATATATATATATATATATATAATATTATAATATATATATATATATATATATATATTATATATATATATATATATATATATATATATAATATATATATATATATATATATATATATATATATATATTTATATATTATATATAAATGATATATATATATCCATATATGGATATATATATATATATATAATATATATATATATATATATATATATATATATTATATATATATAATATATATATTATATATATATATATATATATATATATAGGCAAAGTATAGATTGATGATAGGATATAAATCACTATAGCTGATTCAATAGATTCTAAAATTTCGAAAAGAGATTCGTAGACAAGGGGGAAAAAGGAAAAATAAAAATTAACCCCCCCTTTTTTTTTTCCCCCGGTTAAAGAAGTTTTTTGGAAATTAAAATCCAATCATACCTTGGAAATTTAGATCGAAATCTTCTGAAAATTTTTTTATACTTAAGAATTAATAACATATAAAGGTTCTATATATATATATATATAATATAATATATATATATATATTATATATATATCGTATATATATATATATATATATATATATATATATATATTATATATTATATATATATATATATATATATATATATAGTATAAATATATTATATATGTATGTATGTATGTATGTATGTATGTATGTATGTATGTATGTATGTATGTATGTATGTATGTATGTATGTATGTATGTATGTATGTATGTATGTATGTATGTATGTATGTACTGTAGTATGTATATTATCAACTTCATTAGCCTATGTTAAGAATTTCTCCACGAAGATTCCAACATCGATGGTTATCATCGGCTTTTTTTACAAGTTGTCCTATTTTATCTGTCCAACTTTTAATTGATAGTTTTCTTGAGCGTTTTAGATTTAGTGGAGCTCCATTTAAGATCTCATATGTCCATCTATTTTCATTCCTTCTGAACCTACGTACAATTCCAAAGCATATGCCTGTCTATTTTAATATATGCTCCTCGTAGTTGTTGTATTAACTTTTGGTTCAAGTCTCCGAGCCATATGTCTTAGCATTTCTCAAAAGTTTTATTTCCATAAGTTAAGCGTTATGCCCGCCCCGTCGCATTCATTTAATCTCTACAAGTAAACTAACAAACATTTCCCATATATAGTTTTACTAGTTGAGTTAATTCACATAATTTTCATTCTCCTTTGTATTTAATTTGTCTGCTTAGTTTGTCGAGACGCTACGAACTTATTGAACATTACTATGTTTTAATTAACTTTATAGTTCATCCTACTACCTACTACCTACTATCTCTGTCCAGTTCAATTCTCAATGTTTGTAATTTCCCTGAATCTGATGAGAACAACACTATATCACAAGCAATTCTTAAATTATTTTCTCTTTCTTTTACCCTAATATATATATATATTATATATATATATATATATATATATATATATATACATATATATATATAATATATATTATGTAATATATATATAATATATATATATATATATATATATATAATTTATATATATAATATTAATATATTATATATATATATAACATATATATATATAATATATATATATATATATAAATATAAGGAGAATACTCCAGGAGCGTTTGTAAATATGTCTTTTTTACTTATTTGTCCTTTCTTTTAATGCCTCCACTAGATAGTTGGAGGCATCCCGCCCCCCGGAGTGTATAAAAATAATATAACCAAGTAAAAAGCTAACTCTGTGTTTGAATCGGAGCTTGTTTTTTTTTCTCTACTTTTTTCTGGTGATCGAGTCGTTTATCAAAACTAAACAATCTTTTTTTTCTGTGAAAAGTGAAAACTGTATATATTCTTAAAAAGCTAAGAATTATGTGATCATTTTTTTCTGATAAGTTTCTTAATAATAGTATCGGTATCTAGGTTTCATATTAAAGGTATCGGTATTTAGGCTTCATATTAAAGGTGTCGGTATCTAGGTTTCACCTTTAAAGGCTTTTTATTTGAACCAGTATTTGTTGTATATTTATTGAACGTATGTTTAATAATCTTTAAACAATAAAAGGGTATCAAGGTATCGGTATCAAGATTTCGTATCAAGGTATCGGTATCAAGGTTTCGTATCAAGGTATCGGTATCAAGGTTTCAAATTTAAGGGTTTCATATTTAAACCTTTAATGTATATATAAACGTAAGTTTATAGTTTATTTAACAAACTTCCACAACCTGCAAAATATCCTTCGCTTGCATAACGCAAAGTAATATAATTGAGACCGAGGTCTTTTTTCCATATCTTCTTGTTCGAAGCAATTTTTAAGTAAATTCCAGTACTTCGAGCAGTTTAAAAGGAACCTAAAAAAGTTAAAAGGGCAGGTTTTATGACATTAAAATCTACTAAATATTTGTACGCCAGAGGTCGGGAATACTAATACGAGACCCTGGTTGAAGGAATAAATTTTCTTTCAAGAAAAAGTTGTATTGGCTTTCGACTCGGTATTAGTCTTCATCAGTAAACAAAAAATGGTAAGTTTACTTTCTGATAATCAGGTGTACAAATAAAACTTTTAACAAGGTATAAATTAATTAAGACCAGTATTTATATTACTCATACAGAATTGTGGAACAATTATCTTCTTCATTGAGAAGACATCTATTAAGGTATTCTTATTTCCGGTTGATCCTGCCAAGATATACAAATCCTTCGGCTAATGAGTTTCAGCTGTTTTCCCAATTAAGTAATTGCAATTTTACAATTTAAAATAACAATTTAGAATAAAATCATTTATTTATTTTTTATGTTTGACTTACTTAATCTTACATAAAAAAAAATTGAAAGAAAATTTAACTTTCTTCTGTTTATATTACAATTAAAGTTTCAAACTAAACTTTACCTAATATTTCTATTCTTACTATTCCCTTTCCCCGTACAACCAATAAGCATTTACTGCTAACGGATATATTCAGGGAAATTTAATAATTTACTTTTGCAGTAGAATAGCTGATTGCTCATTGAGCACGGTTGATTTATGCAAAAGTGTGAATAGTTTATCATTTAAGAATTAATAAGCTGAAAAGGCTAAAAGATAAATAACGCTTAATATATATAAGCGTTTGTTTATCTATAGCCTATATAGTATATGATATATTTATATATAATTATTATATATATATATATATTATATATATATATATATATATATATATAATATATATAAATAATATATATATATATATATATATAATATATATATATATATATATATGTATACACTAAGTGTATATATATATATAATATATATATATATATATATATAATATATATATTATATATATATATATATATATATATATATATATATATATATATATATATATATATATATATTATTTCTATAATGTTGTGTGTGGTGTGAACAAGGTCCGCCTCATTCTTCCTTCTTTTTAAATGACACCATTCCCTTTCGTCTTTTTGTCACGTGACATCTATTTCTAACTCTTTAATTAAAGTGGTGTGATAGTTTGTGCTTCCAATTTGGTAGTCGTTGAGGTTTGTGAGGTGGAGCTCTTTATATATAGGGTCGTTTAGCCTCTCAGGGCACCTTTAAAGCCCCCCCCCCCCCCGCCGATTAAAATAGCACAAACTTTTAAAATTATCAAAATGGAACCAGCTGATTTGTCTTCGTTGAACACTTTGCTTCATCAAATGGAAACTTCCATATCTACGGATATCGGAAACAGCGTAGGTGACACCGCCCCCGAGGAGGAGAAAAGGGTGACAGATGATGTAAAGGCTAAATTAGTTCCTCTGAGGAGATCTAGAGGAACATTGAAGCGAAAAATAACCATCATGTTCAAGCAACTAGCTGAAATCGTAAAAGATGGTGACCTTTCTCTTGTTTCGTCTGTGTTGGAGGAGGTGTCTGTAATGTTAGGAGAGATACGCAAATACGATGGAGAAATCGAGGCCTTAATTTGTGCTTCAGATATACTGCAATACAATTCTAAATTGTTGGATGAGGAATTAGTGGGATCCACCCACTACCATCTTCAGCAGCAGAAAATCCAAAATTTATTCAGCCTTCCGGCTGCCAACGTTTCGCTCCATGAGTCAGCATCAGGAATACAATCCCTCAGGGAATCGGACCAGCAACAATCTGAGGTCCATTCTATGCTGAAGACTTTAACTACACACAAACAGGAAGTCAAAATTCCTCCACTAAAGTGTAAAAGCTTTTCGGGAGGAACTGACCGTCTTCAGTTTCGATCTTTTTTGCTTTCTTTTGAAAACATCATCGGGTGCAGACGTGACCTTTCAGAAGCTGCCAAGCTTCAATATTTGAAATCCCATCTTTCCGGCCTAGCTCAGAAGGATGTGGAGCACCTCCCAAATATAGACGCAAATTATGAAGTAGCTTTACAGATATTGAAAGAACTATATCTGGACGAGCCCTTTATTATCGATTCATTACTGCACCAAATATATTCTGCTCCTGCTTTGGATTCTAAGAATCTTGAAGCAGTGAGAACTTTCGTAACAGAGGTACGGGCTCACCTCCACGAGTTAAAAGAGTTCGGAGTGGATCTTTTGGAGGAAGATTCAGCAGGGTGTAAACTTCTCAGCCATATTCTGGTTGATAAGTTACCTCAAAATTTCTTAAGAGAAATGAAGATCGTTACCAATGTGGAGTACCCATCTGTTATTACTATTTTTGAACAATATCATACGATTTTGAAATCTATGGAAAGGATGAAAAATAAACCTCTCTCTTCTACTTCAACAAAGAAGTCTAATTCTTCACCCCCAAGCAAAAAGAAGACCTCTTCTTATTATGTATCGAAAGTTTCAAAAAAGAGCTCCATGCAGGAGCGAACCACTTCTTCTCCAAGAGCATCTAAAGCTACAAACGAGACCTTCTCAGTTAAGTGTAAGCTTTGTGGGGGTGCTCATTTCATGTCCTCTTGTTCGACCTATCCCAATCCGGCAGCAAGAAGAGAGCGCTGCAGTGCCTTAGGACTTTGTGCCTGCTGCAGCAGCACTAAACACAAGACATTATTATGTCCAGCAAAGACTTATGGTCTTAACTTTCCTTGCGTCTTGTGTAAAAGCAAGGCTCACATCTCTGCTCTTTGCTGTTCAGGCGTTAAGACCAATAACAAGGGAAAAGGACCCAAACCCATTGATGAACCTTCTACATCGTCGTCTGCTGCCACCTTTACAGAAGATGATGATACCAGCCGAAATCATCTATGTATCAATGCTGGATCCACTCCATCGGGCAACATTCTTCCTACTGTTTCCCTTAAGGTAAAAAAAGGAAATAAAATTGTAGCGGTACGCTGTCTTCTTGATTTTGGTTCCCAGAGGAGCTACTGTCATAAAGGAGTCCTGGAGAAGTTAGGAGTGGATTTGTCTTCTCTTCCTAGTAGCAATAAAACAATTAAAACGTTTTTAGGAGAACAATCCAGAACAATGCATTCCATAGACTTGGATCTGAATCTCTGTTGTGACTCTTTTTTCAAAGTTCCCATGCTCATAGATCCTGGTCTTAACATCGGTTTTGAGGTAAGGGGATTAATGGGAGCCGAATATAACATCAGGCGCAATGGATATAAGATTGCGGATCATTTCTACTATAAAGGCCGCCATGAAGATAGTGTAGAAAATGTGGAGTGTCTACTGGGGATAGATTCATTATACCTGATGAAACATTTCAAAGTTGTCAACTGTTTGAGAGGAAGTGCTATTGAGTCCTGCCATGGTTTCATACCCTTCGGCCCTGTCAAGAGTTTTTTGACACCTTCTCAAATTGACACAATTTTCAACTTTAATTCTTTTCATGAACAAAAGGAGGAAGAGTCTTCATGACAATCAAAGTTGACCTCTTCTCTCCGTCAGTCTATAAATAAAATTCCCGAAACAGTCGTCAACTCTATTATAGATCCATCTCCTTCCTACTTCGATCCTCTTCTTCACACACACTCTAACATGGACCTGGACGTGGGTCTCGAAAACTTATACAAACTGGAATCTATTGGAATCAACGAGGAAGCCGACCAAGGCTCCATTGACACCATTTTCAATCGCAAATTTCATGAGAGCATAGGATTCGAGGAGGGAAGGTATCATGTAGAAATTCCGTGGTACGAAGATGTGCTAAAAGAGGTACCATCAAACCACCGAGTGGCCCTTGCAGCTCTTCATCGAGTAAAGCAAAACCTTCAAAGACAAAACCTCGAGTCTACTTATGGGGACATTTTTCGTCAGTATCTCACCGATGGAATCATCGAGCGTATACAGGTGTCTCCGAGAGACTTTCATAAGCACATATGGATACCCCATCGCCCTGTAGTGAAGACTGCCGAGCAGGTGACAACCAAAGTGAGGCCGGTCTTCAACTGCAGCCTTCGGGTCGGGAATAGTCCATCTCTTAACCAGGCTTGCTACCCCGGTTTAGATCTGATGGCTTCTTTGTTTAGACTGCTTTTACAATTTAGAACCAATAAGTATGTAGTGCTGGCAGACATATCGAAGGCTTTTTTACAAATTAGACTGAAGAAGGAGGAGGATCGTAATAGGTTCTGCTTCTTCTGGGAAGAAAATGGTGTTCTGAACACCTTTCGATATACATCCATAATTTTTGGTCTGGCAGTCAGCCCCTATATACTCGGTGCTGTTATACGACACCACGCGAAAAAGTATCCACCTGATCTTTGTTCTTCATTACTGGAGCACAATTTTTATATGGACAACTTTATCTTCTCTCATTCTTCGATCAACACTGTAACAGACATATTTTATCAGACTACAACTCGCATGAGCGAGGGTGGTTTTGATTTGTGCTCTTGGAGCACAAATAGTCCTGAACTTAGAACACTCCTAGAGTCTGAGGGAAAACAATCATCACACCAAAATCCGGAAGAAAGGGTTCTGGGATATCTTTTCGATACTGCTTCAGACTCTATCAGACTGAGTGACTTTGATATTTCTTTAACAACCAAAACAAAACGTCAGCTTCTCTCTCAAATTGCCAAGGTCTTTGACCCATTTTCCCTGTTCCTTCCTGTTACCATCAGAGGCCGACTTCTCATGCGGAAAACATGGGAACAAGAGATGGGGTGGGATGACGAAATTGACGAGGAGTTGAGGACCTCATGGGGGAAGCTGAGTTCTGACTTAAACTTATTGAAGGATATCTCTTTCGATAGGTCCTGCTTCGAGACAGAAAGTTCCGACCTGTCTCTTCACATCTTCTGTGATGCCAGCTCTACCTGCTATGGCTTTGTGGTCTATGTTTCCTCTTCAGCCAAAGAACCAAGCATTCTCTGGTCTAAGGGAAAAGTTTCCCCCTTAAAAGGAAAGACTTTACCATGCTTAGAGCTTTTGTCGGTGTTTCTAGCCTTCAAGTGTCTACCTCAGGTCCTTGATGGCTTTCCTAACTCAAAATTCAATACTTTAAACATCTTTTCTGATTCGCAAATTACTTTGCAGTGGATTCTTAAAGGAGGAAAAAAGAACAAGAGCGTTTTCGTCAAAAACAGGATTCAGGATATTCAAAAAATGATATCTTCTCTTAGAGAAAATCAGCAATTGATTCCCAAATTTCATTTCGTAAGATCTGAAGAAAATCCTGCAGATCTCCTCACCAGAGGTCTGACAACTACTGAATTTGGGAAATCCCTTTCATTTTGGAAACAAGGTCCTGAATGGTTGTCATCGGCCCCCATTTATTGGCCTGAAACAGAGTGGGAAAATAGCACAAGCAATCCTTCTCTTGTGCTTCTGACTACAAATCAAGCTGTACTACCACCTGTGATCAAGTTTGAAAAGTTCTCCAATCTTCACGCTCTATTAAGAGTATGCTCTCTCCTTTTTAAGTTTTCAGCAATCACACGAAAAATAAACATTGATTGTGAATCAATGGCACGATTGTATTGCCTAAGGAGGATGCAGGAAGAGTCCTTCCCGAAAGAACTTGCTTTTCTAAGAAGAGCGAGAGCTAATCCTTCGTTGACCGAACCACCACCTGATTTGGTCAATCATCTGAACTTGTTTCTTGATGATCAACATCTTATAAGAAGCAAGGGAAGACTTGCTCGATCCAACTACTATGATTTTGATGTGCTAAACCCCATCCTCTTGGGAAAAAGTCATCATTTCACTCTTCTTTTCATCAGAAATGCTCACTATGAGTGCAAACATTTGGGGATTCAAGCCACTTTGACAAACATCCGTCTTAGAGGTTTTTGGATCACCGCAGCCAGAGCTACCATCAAAAGGGTTCTTACTGACTGTATCATATGCAAGAGGTACAACAACTTTGCATTTAAATATCCTCGCTTTACCAACTTTACGAGGGCTCAAGTGGAACTATTCCGCCCTTTCCAACATGTAGGAGTGGACTTCACCAAGCATTGGTGGGTGAAGGTGAAAGGCTCTCCACAGGCCCAAAAAATGTTCATCATCATATACACATGCTTAAATGTGCGTGCTGTATATTTGGATTTGATAGCAGATATGTCGTCTGAGTCATTCGTCCAATCATTCAAACGTTTCGTCAGTCGCTTTGGAGTACCGGACGTTGTGTATAGCGACAATGCAAAATCCTTTGTTCAGGGAGTCGAATCATTTGAATCATTTGTCATCTCGGAAAATGGGCAGGAGTTCCTCCGTAAAAATCACATCATACATCGAAGAATCCCTTTATACAGTCCCTGGACCGGTAGCCTATGGGAGAGACTCTTGAGAGTGGTAAAGGATTGTCTCGTGAAAACCATCGGACGATCCTCCATTGAATATTTTCAATTCTTAACAATTCTTGCGGAAATTTCGGATGCCATAAACTCGAGACCTCTCACCTACACGTCAAGTTCTCAGGATGTAATTCCTCTCACGCCTAATTGTTTTTTGAAGCCTCTTTCAAAAACAAGCATGGTGTGGAGAAATGAGAACGTTGCTCAACCATTAATAACACCTACTAGAAATGCTTTGATCAAATCTCTTCGATCATCCTCAGACACTTTTGAAGAATTTCGGACCAGATGGTATGAAGAATATCTGCTAAGTCTCCGCGAGATAGGTAGAGATCTTTACCAGACTGGATGGAATAACTTGGTCAAAGTAGACGATGTGGTAATCGTACGTAGTCCTGTCAAAGAGCGCCCTTTCTGGCAGCTGGGCATCGTCACTCAATTAGTACATGGAGATGACGGAAAGGTTAGATCAGTTTTCGTCAAGTCTCCAGGAGGACAAGTAAATCATCATTCGATAAAACACTTATATCCTCTGGAGCTGTCCTTAACTCATAGCGGGAACTCTCAAACAACGAACCTTCCATCATCAGTTCCATCTACCTCTACGACATCTTCTAGCCCAACGTCGATCTTAACAGCTAAGCCTTCAAGACCTAGTCGAAAAGCAGCTGTAGCAGCAAGAGCACGTCTTCAA
>JABUQX010109165.1:30000-35098 GCA_015478945.1 Trachelipus rathkii
TATTATTATTATTAAATAATTATTATTATTATTATTTTATTATTATTTATTTATTCATTATTATTATTCTTTATTATTATTATTAATATTATTATATGTATTATTATTATTATTATTATTATTATTAATTTATATTATTATTATTTTATTATTATTATTATTATTATATATTACTATTATTATTATTATTTTATTATTATTATTATTTTATTATTATTTTTATTATATTATTAATTTAATATGCCTTTTTATTATTGTTATCATTAATTTATTATTATTATTATTATTATGTTTTTATTATTATTATTATTATTATTATTATTATTATTATTATTATTATTAATTAGTATTATTTTAGTTATTATTTTTATTTTAATTATTATTATATTATTTATTATTTTAATTATTATATTATTATTATTATTAATTATTATTTTATTTATTATTTATTATTTTTATTAATTATTATTTTTATTATTAATTATTATTATTATTATTATTATTATATTATTAGTTTATTATTATTATTTATTATTATTATTATTATTATTATTATGTATTAATATTATTATTATTTTTATTTTAATTTTATTTTTATTTTTTTATTATTTATTATTATTATTATTATTATTATTATTATTATTATTATTATTTTATTATTTATTTTTATTATTATTATTATTATTATGTTTATTATATTATTATTATTATTTTTATCATCATCATATATTATTTTATTATTTATTATTTATTATTATTATTATTATTTTATAATTATTATTTATTTATTATTATTATTATTATTAATTATTATTATTAGTATTTATTATTATTATTAATAATAAAATGAAATAATAATTATTTTTTCCTGTTTCTATTTTCTGTTTCTATTATTGTTGTTATTACAATATTTTTTCTTTTCTTTTTTCTACGTTTTATGGATTATCACCACTCACGGTCAAGGGTCTTTTCGAGGAGGAGACAGAAAATAATAATAAAAATAACAAAAATAACTAAATATATTTCATACTTCTTCCTTAGTCTTTTATTTCCTTTTATTCTTCTTTTTAATTTTAGAAAATTTCCTCTTCATCTTTGATCACCGAAGAATCTTGCATTAACAAACTAATAAAAAGAAGTTTCCTTCTACATCCTCCTCTTCGAGTGTTTCCTCTTCTCTATTTGATAACAGTTGAGATTAACGTAGTTAAACGAAATATCGATATTTTTTCCGATAATCGTTATTTTAATATCTTTCGTCCCTATGTAAGATGACCAAAGAAGCGTTGCCAAATCTCTCTCATATATAAATATATTCACTCTAACAAATTTTTTTTTTATGTTTAAATTTGGTTTTGGACCCATTAGGTTTAGGTTATAATAAGTTTTGCTAAATATACACAGTAATTGTGTATACACAGTATCAACAACAAATCTGTGTAAACTTAACAAAACTTATCATAACCTTACTGATTTTCTTAGCGTAAATAAATGATATATGAAAAAACTGATACTTGAAATACGATAATTAAAAATAAGTAAATATCCTTTTTATTAATAACATGTGACAGTGCTGGTTCATGCCCATATTAAAACATAGATTACTTTTAAAAAATATAAATTTTTTATATTTTATATTAAATTAATTATTAATATTATATAATTAATATTACTTTTAAAAAATATTAATTTTTAATATTTAATATTAATATTAATATTAATATTAATATTAATATTAATATTAATATTAATATATAAATAATATTAATATTAATATTGAATATTAATATTAATTTAATAATAATTTAATTTTAATATTTAATTTAATAACAATAATAAGATTAATATTAAATATTAATTTTCATATTAATTTTAAAGCAAAGTAATATTAATAATTAATATTATATAAATTAGATATTATAATTATAGTTTATAATTAACATTAACATTATCATAAACATTAACATAAAAACAAAACCAATCTTGAATATTAAACATTAACATTAACATTTAACATAATATTTGACGTTAACATTAAATCATTTTACATTAAACATTAAATTAATGATTAACATTCAACATTAACCGATTAACATTAATACTCATATTATATTAATATTAATATTAATTTAAATGTTTACTATTAAGATTCAAACTAATATTAATATTAAATATTAAAATATTAATATCCTATAATACTTAATATTATATTAAAATAATGTCAACTTAATGCAAGTTTTTCATATTAATGTTATTAAAAAAATTGTGATTCGTATTATCATTAAATTATTATTATTATTATTATTATTGATTAATATTATATTAGTATTATTATTATTATTATAGATTTTATTATTATTATTATTTATTTATTATTATTATTATTTCATTATTATTATTATTAGGCGATGTTACCGATAGTAATCGGGCTATCGGTATCGCCAGTTTTGCGGCCTTTTTTCTGGTATCGGTATCGGTTAATATGGCTGATATATCGGCTAATATGGCCGATACTTCTTTCTTTTTGGGTGAAAAATTATGGGCATGTTTTAAATTCTAAAATTAATCTAGTTTCGACTATTAATTATATATATATATATATATATTATGTATATATATATATATATATATATATATAATATATATATATATATATATATATATATAATAATATATATATATAATATATATAGTATATATATATATATATATTATATATTTACAATTGTCCCAATACTCAGGGGCGGAGCCCTAATTCAAGGAGGGGGTGGTTACAACGTTCCTCGAGCTCAACCAACTACGCAAATTTACGCGTGAGCACAGACGTAAGCTTTGAAGTGAGGTGAGATTAAATTCACCAGGAAACACAGAAGATGGAGAATTCCACAAAACAGAGGTGGCAGGAAAGACAGTAAGCAATGCCAGCGGAACTAGCCTCTGGAGGTTAGCCAATTCGCAACCCCGCCACATGAAACTCATGCGCAAGACCACAGCACCCTTGTGGCTTCGCGGCCGTCGTAAGGTGGGTGGCTACGCGAGTGACAAGTTCCTCGAGCACTGCCGCTGCCGGTAACCTTATAGAAAGAAGATAGGGCACGGACATCGCGCCGCAAAGATAGCGGGGTCAATTGAAGTGGAAAGTACGGAACAGTTAATAATAAGTCTTTTGGCTTTGACTCGACCGCTGTCCCAAAAGTCGGGTGAAAACCAGAGCCCCCCGATATGAAGAGCAGGTACTCATACAAGGGCGGAGATGAGGCCCTTGTATAGGCTGGAAGATAAGCTGAGAAGAGGAAAAAAAAAGTCGTCGGCAGTCCTAAACAGAATTCCCAGTTTCTTTGAGGCAGCCCTAGCAACCGTTGTGATGTGAGGGTTCCCAAGAAACATTTTTTTGTTTATGTTAAGGCCAAAGGATGTTTATATTGTCAACAGGATGTGACGAGAGAACCGCCGAAAGAGATAGGAAAGTTGGAAGGTTTTTTAGAGAGGGAGATTTGTAGAAGTTGGATTTTAAAGAATTAAATTTCTCAAGGTTGAGACGACCCCACCCGGAAATTCTATCCAGATCAGCGAGAATAGAATCGGAAAGATTAAGACGAGAGGCAATTCTAGAAGTAAAAGAGGGAGCAGAATTGAAATGAGTTGAAAAATTTAGGGTTGAGTCATCGGCATACGAATGGATAGAGTTAGATGTGCAGGTGAGAAGATCATTATTGAAAAGTAGAATAAAGTAGGAGATAGACAGAACCCTGAGGAAACATGCCAACTAAATGATACCAAGGCAAAGAAGATGATGTCACCCCAGGTCAACAACGCCGATTATTTTGAGCGAGAAGGAGAGGGATGACATATAATATATAATATAGTATATATATAATATATACTATTTATATATAATATATATATAATATATATATATATATATATATAATATATATTATATTTATATATATATATTATATTATGTATATATATATATATATATATATATATACTAGGTTATTTTTTTTTCCCTCGACTTCTTTTTAACTTAGATTTTTAGCGTTTCTCCAACTTGGGTTTTAGCGTAACATTTACCTATTTGGATAGCCATTATTATAATTTATACAGATTTAGCTTCCACTTTTTTTGTTGATCAATAGTATTTTTTTTTTCTTTTTGTACGCAATTTTGTGAGTGTGTGTGAGTGCGTGAGTGTTTTTAAACTTTCTGGAATTATTCATATTTTAGATATTTTTTGTAAATATAGGTTTTAGCTTGTTTAAAATTTCAGGTTTTAAATTTAGGTTTTGGCGTACGAATAATTTTTCCTCATTTCTCCTTTGATTTTTGTCTGTTTGTTTCTGTCCGTTTTTTTATGATTGTGTGTGCGTGTATGATAGCAGATTTGCACAGGCGCGGGCTTTCTATAGACTTTACCAACATCAGTGGCTTGCACTCTAACTCTGCATCCGTGGAATACCACCTTTCTAACTCTAACCCTAATTTTTTGTTCTTGTCTGAGACCCAGATGGCTAAGAATTCATCCTCTAACTCGTTTAATATATCCAACTATAATTTATTTTATAATTTCCGCCTGAAGGGTGGAATATGTGCATATGTAAACAAAAACACTCCTATAACACGTCTCGAGAATCTCGAATCTCCCAACTTCGATGCTCTGTGGCTTAAAATCTTTCTTCCTTCTACTACAATAATCTTGTGCTTCTGCCACTGTTCTCCTAACAGAATAGATTTTCATGCCTTTTTTGATTACCTTACTACTTCTCACGAAACTGTTATATCTTCTCATCCAAATACTGAGGTCCTCTATTTAGGGGATTTCAATGTACACAACACTGAATGGATGGGTTCCTCTCATACTGATTTAGGTGGGGAGGAAGCCGAATCATTCAGTATTCTCAACGATCTGGAGCAACTAATTAAAGAACCTACACACATTCTGGATCGTCCCAACCAATTCTTGAACACACTTGACCTATGTTTCACCACTAGTCCTTCTCTCTATAAATACACCACCTTCGACTCCTATCGGTAAGATCTGAACAGCAACATCCTTATTCTCTTAGATTTTTAAAATACTTTCTCTCCCAACAGG